>JAGDQP010001900.1:95078-113197 GCA_022664845.1 Lepisma saccharinum
CGGTGTTGCAAGCTTAGAGGTGTTGGAATTCCCCAACTGCCGGGAATGCTCAAAATGATCCTACTTGTTAATATTCGTTTTTCTACACTTTTCCGCACGAATCTACATGAGTGTTTCCGTGTTTACACTGTCTGCTAAACAGCATATTAAAGATAATAAGCATTTACTTGAAGTATCTAGTAAATACTTGATACTAAATACTAGTATATACTGGTTGTTATACATACTGTTTTGAAGTATATATATTTGGAAGGCTAGTAAATACTACAAGTTTAAGCAAACTTTATTTTTATGCATACGACCCAATTGTTTTTGAGTATTTTGTATTGTCATAAACTTTCACGAAATTGATATGATCTATAAATAACTAATAGAGTCTAAGTTAAATGTCTTTAAGATAAGTCTTCACTTGCAGTAAGCAACGAATTACTTCTCGCTTTAGCACAACAATCTGTTGAACTATGTAAAATTGATCTATTGGAGGACTCCCAACAATAATTGAACTATATATTTTATTTAAGTCAGGTAAACTAGCTTATTTCCTCTAGAATTTTTAACAAATAATGTTATTAATATAATAATGAATTTTATTAGTGTCGGATTCATCAAATTTTCAGTAACAAAACTGAAATATTTCCTTTTCAGGATTGGTTTTCTCGGCAGCAGCTAATGATGCTCGTACTCTTCATCAACATCTCATTGGCCATCATGTTCTTCAAGCTGCTCACATAGCTCCGTGGGACCAAAGCAAAGGAAGGGAGACTCCGGTACTGTTTCTGCTGTGCTGTGCCGTGGTGCAGCATTTTTGAGGTGCCTCAGATACCTCTCTGGACACAGCCAATGACGACAGCATAAAAAACCTTTACTGTCATGGTGAACAACAAAAATTTTTTAAAACAAAATAAGGTAGTCTTGTGTCACTAATATCAGTACCTCTCTCTACTTAGTCTTTTGTGTTAACTATTGCCTTCCATTCCGTGAATGGTGGAAGCGAAATTGTGGAGTCGAAGCGGGCCTTTAAAGGGTCCTGGTTTTTGTGTTCAGGATGTTTTCTGTTGCGAATGATGGAAGACAATTTGATTATAAATTACTTTACTCGTTTTCAGAGTCATCAGTCAAAGGGTAAATGGGAGTGGTTTACATCCTGTTTTGCGTGTTTTTGTCAGCTCCATCTTTTGATAAACGTGAACAAAGTAAGTAATTCTTTTGAGAGAAAGAAAAACTAAACGGTAATAAAGAAATGAGCGATTAACTTAATAGGAGTTGATGGCAACAAACACAAAGAGGTGTATGTTAGGTGATAATTAAAGTGAGCCGGACGTTTTCTGTTGACACATGTTTATATACATATATACATATTTCCCATAAGTGCTAGATCGAGACTTCTTAAATTGTTAACTTGTCATGATGAGATAATAATTTTTAAAAAAAATATCAGAAGTCAGTTTCAATTTTTAAAAGATTTTTTCCAGTTCACGAAGTTAGATTAAAATACTAAGAAGAGCACATCAGGGGGCGGAGAGGGTTGTACTGCTGTGTGCCTTTTTCTTCTGTGTGTATTGGAAGTAATCGTAGAGTATTTTAAAAATAAGCCTTTTTCTAATATTACACAAAATAATGTAATTTATCATGTTATGCTTTCTAAATATTAAAAAAATGGGAAAATTGATTACAGTACTTGTATATTGCTGTAAGACAGCCTGCAATTAATATGCAGAATTGTTTGCAGGATGGTGAATCATTCTGCTTTTGGTTAAATGAAAGAAAAACAAGCCGTCCTCCAGAACATTTTTATTTTAATCCTTGGATTTTTCCAAGACTCAGTCCCACGTCTATCTTGTGTGGTGTTCCCCCACGCCTGGTTTGCGCAGGTTAGGTTGGTAGGACTGTTTGTGAGATGACTGGTAAACCTGGTCAATTGTAGATGATGTCACACTTACACATACAAACACACCTTTATCAACTTTATCTTATTTTTTATGTTTTCCCCTCAAATAGCCATGTTTCAAATTCCGCTTTTAGCCTCCCTATATACCTCCAAAAATTCCGATGTTTAGTTTTGTCCTCCTACGCAAGGATCTACAAGGTGGCTAATAAAAACAGAAGGATATCAATAATAAACAAAATTCGTAATAAAAGAAGCTGGAAGGAAACATTGTAAATTTAAATAAATTATGAAAGGACGGAAAGTCGTCTGAGATCCGAGCGGTTGTTCATGTCCTTATGTTGTATAGCGAATTTGTAGTGTTTATTTTGTTTCGTTTGTACAAAATTAACATGTTGGCAAAGAGCTCCAAAAGAACGTCACTCAGGTAGGCTTAGTTCCTTGATTTTTAAGAAAACAGCCATGCACAAATAAAACTAGCGAGATTAGATGTTGTTTAGCAGCTCTTTGCCGTATTGACACTCTTGTGGGACTGTTCGCCTCAGTTGTGTTGCACGATAAAGCGGTTCCGACTTGTTTTAAAACAAAGTTGAGTTCAGCATGGAAAATTAAGGTTCAGAAAATGCATTATGCTAATTTTTAATTGTTTCTTTCATGAACTCCTCATGCGGGAAGGTTTGGGTTGTGTGGTACGTGAGAGTAGGGAGAATGTTCTAAGTGGACGAGGAATATTAGTGTTGCACATCCAATAAAGTTGTTGGGTGTCAGCACTGCTATTCGTTCTAGGCAATTGTGTCAAGGTGCTAATGAATTAAACAGTATGTTTATATATGTATGTGTTTCATTTATTCATTCCCTTTCACATATCTATAAATAGTCTTGAAGCTTACCGAAATAATTCTTTACTGCACAATTTTCCTAATATTGTGTTGGTTATGTTAGGTATGGTTACATTACTCTGATGATTATATAAATAGATACTGGTGGCGTATAGGACTTTCAGGGCATTCTCGGCGTGCAGCTGTGAAGTACTGTGAATAAGAGCTTTACTGCACCTAGAATAGAAGATGAAAATTATCCTAATAGCAATGATAATAAACAATGGTCCAAGAACTGCAGCTGGTTAGTCTATTTATGATACATGAATTGTGGATTTTTTATTGTAGATAATTTTCAAGACATCAATTGGTTATGATTTTGAGTAGCTGGTGCTACAATACTCTGGTGTCCAAAAGTATAGTATAATGACAGTTTGTGCAATACACGCAAACCTGAACGGTCCAAGGCACCACAAACGTGTAGACATGTATGAAAGAGCATTGCAGGCGGAAGACAAAAGGAAAGAAACAGTTTTACGGCAACGAATTATTTTTAGTCATACACGACCCCAATGGGACAAAAGCTATACATACTAGAACATGAAGAACCTGGCGTATGCAGTGGATGTTGACCATCAATGTGGTATATGTCCAAACTGGCAGCTATACAGGCCTCACAGGGATGTGTCATGGTTGTAATGAGGGCGTTGATCAAATCAGCGCTGGAATACGTTACCATTTCTCTTGAAGGGCGAAGTAGGGAGATCTGCAATCGTCGGTGGATGCGGTTAAATGTAATTCACCTTCCCAATGTATCCTACGCATGTTCGATTGGGTTTAGGTCTGTGGACCGTGCTAGTCCCTCCATGAGCTAGATATCCTTCCTCTGAAGAAACTTCTCTACCAAGTTCCTCGATGATATCGTGCATTATCATCCATGATAATGAATGATGGACCCACTACACCACGCCACAGCCGCACATGAGGGCCCAGAATTTCTTCTCTGTATGTCCACTGAGCATTATACCAGCCCACTCCAGTACATCATCACCATCATATCGGTCCCTTTCCGTGATGGTATGCGGATTGTAGCGGATCCCCAGCTCACTCCAGACAAGCGTCCGTCGCGAATAACTTTGTACAGTGTATCGCTATTCATGGGAGAAAAACACTTGGCCTCACTGGTCCATGTCCAAATGCCGACGTTCCTCACTCCATCGTAAGCGGGCATGCCGTTGCACACAGTAGGAATTGTCTGGCGTAGAGAGAATCTGTATCCAATCGTCTGTATACAGTCTGCTTTGAAATCCATAGTCCTGGTACTGCTCCTAGCTTTGATGCCAATGCTGAGAGGTTGGAAACCGTAGGCGACCTGGTATCCGTCGAACGTCTCCAGTGGTTTGAAACACCACAGCTTATAGATGATACTTTGCTCCACATTCAGAGCAGCGCGACCTCTGTTTATGCTCGTCTCAATTCCAATTACCCGATTTTCCACCCCTGCAATACAGGGTCCAAATTGCGTCCTTGTGGCATGTTTCAGCTCACAGCACTCACACCACAGACAAACACCACTGCACTTTACGCGAATACTAACTTCAGTGTGTTATTGTGGCGCACTGTTCTTCGGTGGGTGCACACCATGTGACGATGCGCCCTTCAGACGACACTAGTGCCTGTGTGGCAAGGTTGATGGACGTCGGAATACATTACTAGCGTGTGCCGTCGTTCTCACACTTTTATATTCATTGCCCGGTTTTCTTCATGATGCTATAATTTTGGACATCAGTGCATTTAAGAAAATCATAAAAACAACCAAAGCACACACAGAAACATGTTAAAATGGTTCGTACTGTAACAATGCTTAATATACAATAAAACAAGTTATTCTGATAATCAGTTGCAAATTTTGAAACAAAGAGACCCCTGACAGAATTTGCTTGAACGATATTATTAGATTTCTATCTTTCCATGTTGCTATTTAGAATCGTGTTTCGAACCATGTTGTTATTTAGAGATCACAGAGAAACTTTATTCCCAGAAGCGGTTCAATTTTCACTGTTTGATCCTGTATTGAGAGAAAATGTTCACATGATTAATAAGAATAGGGTAAGGTAAGGTATATACGTGATATGTCGCTATAAAGTCAAAATTTTTACTGAAGCTTCAAATATAAACTAAGATCAAGGCTGATATATAGCACGTTCATTGCTCTATACTGTCCTGCTATAATGATCAATCTGTGAACATACAATGAAGCACATGTCCAGGTAATTTCGTGATAGGTAATGTTATTTCGTGGCAGGTAGGTATATTCGTTATAACATTTTAATTCTTTAAAAAAAAGATACAAAATACAAACAAACATTATTAGTATTGAACAGAAGAACCAAATAATAGCTTGAAATCAATTTTAGTTGTTTTGAAGTGTCTAATGCGAGAAATAAGCTAAATGCGTAGGCTATCTTTCAAATGCTCGCACAACAGAAACAATATTGTAATGGGAACTGGATTAGTGTGCCAACAAGACAAGAAGCAAAACAAACAATTATAGTAAACAAAATGTATGAAATGTTACATAAGTCGGAGTTACATAAGTCACGCCTACAAGAAAGGCTGAAAAGGCCTATAAGAGGCCAACCTGATACCTTTAGAGTATCACCTATTCATCTCGACAAGTGTTCATCTCTTCCCTCCTCTAACTTGGTTTGGAGTCAGAGTCCCCTACCTCAACCGCCCACTTGGTTTGGAGTCGGAGTACCTTTCCTAACTAACTTGGATTGGAGTTAGAATCCTGGTCATTGCAACTCACTCCTCTCCACATAGACTTGAGTCAAATATAAGTCGCTACGTAAAAGAGGTGATCCATGTTAATCAATACAAGCCCATGTTCCGGACACTCATATAATCAACTGTATTGCATATAACGTATTTGTGGAACTTTTATAATAAAAGGTGTCGGTTAAAAAGTAAACCGTATCTATGTTCTTATTCAACAACCACGAAACTAACGAACCTATGTCGAAAGGCTCTACGTAAGATCTATTACTTTGAATAACACAAAAATTCATTACGTGATGGATCGCTCGGGTTTACGAATACCTTTATTAAATGAAGTACCGTTTCGTAAGTGTGACTGTGACATAGTTGAAAGTGTTTTCCTTCAGGTGTTAAACAAAAAGTGAATCAGTGACAAAATTATATCAAAATTATATATTGGATTTAAAACATTATTTTTCAGTGGAAACGATTAGAATTGGATTTAAACCCACCCAGATATTTTTATCCCTCTGCTTTTGGATATACAGTATATCCCTGGAAGGATATATTTGGACATTCTCATCGATCCCACTCTCAAAACAACAGGATACAATCACTGCATCCCATAAGGAGGACAGAAAAGGACGAACTCATAACACCAATCAAGGTATGTTTGGGTAAATTATTTAAGATATCAATTGTTCTTTCAAACAAAAGCAGAGTATATAAACACTAAGCTCATGATTAAATGCTTATAACTCGTTCTGAAAAAAAAAAACAGAACAAAACAATTTAGATAATTCAGATAAAGAAACTAATTCAGACAAAGAAAACAAAAATGGCTACCAAACCTTCTTTTAACTTGCCACACTTGACTAAATATTCGGGAACAATAAATGAAGATCCCGACCGCTTCTTTATTCTCTTTGAACATCTAGTCACTTTGCAAAGCTGGACAACCAAGAAAAAAGTATAGATCCTTCAGATGTATCTCCAAGATGTAACATTGGATCTAATTTTCCAATTGCATTCACTAAATCAGAAGACATACATTACATATGACAAATTAAAAGAGAAACTTACTAACCTAAGTCGTCCTAGACTTGCTCAGTATAAGGCTGAAATGGAGATTAATCTGGTGCAGCAATATCCAGAAGAGCCAATAGACGCATACTTTCTCCGAAAATTAAGAGCCATTTGACACAATCTTCCGAAGTGTGCAGAAGAGTCCAAAGTCCATTATTTATCATTAGGACTACAAAGGAATTTCCTTAAAGAGATTGCCCTAGAAACATATGGTATCGTACAAGAACTTCAAACTAAATGACAAGCCCTAGAGAAAACTCAGGACTTAATAAGGAAAAGAGATTATGTGGAAAAAGTACAAGCATTCCAAAATTTAGAAGAGTTAAATACTCAAAGCCAAACAATGCATGATCCACATAGGACTCAAATCTTTCCCCAAAATTCAAGTTTTTTAAACCCTCAAAACTTGCCTTACCAAATTATAAACCAACCAAGTTCTAGACAACAACCAAATTATCCTATGTACACTCAAATGAGCAATCAACAATGTTCCAATACGCAAACATTACCTCCTTGGACAACTCAAGAATCTATTATTTCCCAAAAGGAGAACCTGAGCCTCCGGGATATGAGCCTGTAAGACAAACCTTTACGCAAGATCCAACCTACCAAGTGAAACTGTCCCAGTCTAGTGAGACTTTACCGCAACCTCCTATTCTTTCATTCTACAGTGCACAACCTATGCTACAGGGTCTAGTAACTACCAAACATAATTGATACCTCAGCTTACCAAATTGAACAAGTAAAACCTAATGAGATACAACCGAGTCAAAATGTTCCCCCTCCGTCCAACTTGGAAAGCATTACAAACACATTAGCAGAATTATCTCTAATGATAGCAAAGAATGCTTCTTATAAACCACAATATAAGAAGAAGGGCAAGAGTTCTTACAATAAAAACGGCAAAAAGAATGGTAAGCAATCGTATGCGAAAAACGAATATATAAAGAAAGAAGATAGCCAAAATAATGCAAATGGTACAATTACCGTTTCTTCAGCGTGTCATAAACCTGATCACATTTCACATATTTGTTGGTACAACAAAGACAAACCGCAAAATAATCAGGGAAACGAGTAACGTCGCACGTCCGATTACCAGGCGAGCGGGCGAACAAAGTTAGTTCAACTTGACATACAAATTGATCCAATCCTATGGATGTTACTTGTGACACAGAAAACTCAAAAAGAGTTCATACAGATTTTGATATGGATAATAACCGTTCATTAATACACGTATAAATAAGAGATAGAACTGTCCCTACAATTAAGGACACTACGAGCTCATTTTTCATATGGCCAAAGCAAGAACTACCGAAAAACAGCGTATCAATACCATATGAAACGCAAATAAAAGGCATGGTCAATAAATTGATATAATTAAAATATATTGCATTGGTAAAATTCAAAATTGGTACAACATACTGTTCACATAAATTAAGAGTGATGGAAAATAGCCATTTAAGTCCTATATTTGGGCAAGATTTGTTAAAACATTTATTAGCTCAAATAGACTTGGAGAGAAATATAATTTCCTTTTACATAAACCTAGAAAAGCCATTCTTGAAGAGGAAAACAAAGGCAAGACATTGCCCCGTCAGTAATTGTGTAACTGAAACAGAATAACATGGCAAATGTTTATGAAGCATCGAGTATTATTGTGCCAGCAAAATCTTAGTTCTATCTCCCGGCAAAACTAAATAAGAATGTGAAGACGGAGTCAGCATTTCTTTATATTACGCTAGTACAGTAGCGTAACAAAATGAGTGCGGGTCCGCCCGCAAAACTTTTACCCGGGCCCCTTTATAAAAGTGTATAGCAAACACAAATAGCGTTATTACCTTAAATAATAAAAATATCCTTTAATAAATTCATACTAACAGATTATAGTTTTATTAATAAAAACAGTACTTACATTGAAAATTAGTGAAGCTGGATGACACGTCTTGCTTTATAAAATGCGAAGGATGTTAAATCTTCACTAACGTCAACGGTTCGAGCTCGCTCACATACGATACTGAGAAGACTGAGATTACTAAGTCTCTCCTGGATCATATCACTACGTAGGTAGTTTTTTATAAGTTTTAATTTAGAAAACGATCGCTCGGCGGCAGATACAGGAAGAGTAAAAAACAAGTAAAACGCCGTGCACAGATCAGGAACACATGATGCTATGTTTTAAAAGGTTTCATTTTTTAACGCTAAGATTTCTTTAAAAATATCCACAAAACACCCACACTATACTTCAGCGACGCATAATCTCATTCAAGTCTCATTAACTGAAATAACAACAGTCTAATAAACAAGTCGGTACAAGTCAAGACGATGCTATCAACTCCGTAATTCTAACTGCTATTTATTGAGAAGCGTTGTCAGCGACGCTCTCGTCTGAGCGTTATCACATAACATGGCAAGCTTCAAGCCTAAACAACAACAATCGAAAGACAGTTTGTGTGTCGTGTTTATTTTTAACAATGGTAAAGTGCTTATAACCAATAGTGGAAACATCTGCCTTTATTATTTAATTTTATGAAATTAAGACTGTTATAAAACCTAAATGAATTGCTTACCTTTATCGATTTAGAAACAGAGTTACATAAGCTACCGAAGTGGAAAAAATCGTTTTTCTGGAAGATGCTGTTTTTAATCTTTTATTGTATCAATTATTGCAAAGTATCAGAGAAAGTATCAAGTAATTAATATTTCTTATAATCGCAAAACCTTCAGCCTAAAAATATTTAAGTGGCGTAGCAATGGGTGGGTGTGGTGGACCCGCGCTCGAAGGGTCATACAGTCCTTGGAAAAGAACTTAGTTAAGAAATGAAGTTATACAATGACTGGAGTCAGGATACGAATAAGATTAATTATGAGACAGTATTCAATGTATTATTTTTCATTTAGGTTATTCCACTGTGGCATATTGCAAACAAATTTATTTGTTCAACTGACACTAACAGACATTATCAGCTGACAAAGCAATAATAATTGAAAATCAAGAAAAAACATGCTTACTGGCTGGGGTGAATGTGGCAGTTGCCCGTAATCAAGCAAAAACAACGTATAACCTGTGCCGAACTTTAAGTCCCGGGGGCCTCGGGGAGATCAATATGATGAGGCCCCGCTTCTTTTCTACACATACAAATATGAAAATAAATTGTTCTTTATACATAGATTCTGCAATGGAAAAGCATTAAATGTAATTTCCTTATTTATACTCCTCTTTCTGTTATTACTATTATTATTATTATTATTATTATTATTAATTATCTTAATTTACAAAATAAATAATAATTAATTATTTACTCATGCTTAGTTATACTGCTACTGACGATAAATTTAAATTGAGGCTTAATACCAAATTAAATGGGCCCCAAGTAATCGACTTGCCCGGGGCCCGCATAACTTCGCTTATTAACAACTTAGGAGCGTGATCATGTCTAAAATGCTTAAAAAATCGAATTTGAGTATTTTTGTAATTTTCGGTCGTAGCGCCACCTTTCACCGGAGATGTTGGATCTATGTTGCAGATAAATCCTGAACTTTCAGTGGACACTAGAAATCGAATAGCTAGACTATTGTACACATACAGAGACGTATTTGTGTATGATCTATCGGGCGTGGGACACTTTCGAGGATACATACACAAGATAAGCGTGGACAAGGCAGCGGCTTTCCACGCCAGGTTACCACCGATACTAGTGGAAATACGAAAATAGATAGATTTCCCGCTCAGTCAACTAGAAAAGGCAGGAAATATCAAGGAAACACCTTCTAGTTCTTTTTCTTCTCTTTTGGTAGTTCGAAAACCGTAATCTCAAAATTTTAGATTAGTTTTAAATTTAATTAATATGAGCAAATATACGAAGCCATTCCATTTAATTCAGGAGAAGAAGTGTTATCCAGTCTGAAAAGAAAGAAACTGATATCCACCGTGGACATCAGTCACAGTTACAATCAAATTTTATTGAATAAGAAGAGCAAAAAATACACTACTTTCGAAGTAAACCACTAAAAGGAAAGCTACAAACTCCAAAGATGCGTAATGGGTCACAGTACCTCAGCTTCACCATTAAGAATAGTAACAAAGAAACTGCTACAAGGATTACCTATTAGAATAAGCTTTGTAGATGATATAGTAATAGAGTCATACAGTAAGGAAAAACAACTTCAAGACTTATATCTTTTGCTACAGCGGCTTGGCAAAAATGATTTCCGCGCCGTACCAGGAAAATTACATCTTTTTTATCTTTCTCTCAAAGTTTTGGACTTCAGAGTGTCAGCAGATAGCATATCAATTTCGCCGATGATTGCTAACAAGATACGGAATTTTCAAAAACTTAGAACGAAATGAGAGCTTAGAGGCTTTATCGGCCTGTGTTCGTTTATGCGCGCTCATAAACCTCTTTACGGACCGAATTGAATCATTCTAGCAACTACTTACGGAAGATTCAAAGTTTAAATGGGATCAATCACTGTATACATTCTTCGAAGAAATAAAATTAGACATAATAAATGGTCCCTCACTTTCTGATTTTGATTCAACAGCACTAATAAGGTTGTACACAGATGCCAGGACATATTAGCTCAGGGGTTACTGACGTACCATTATCCTAAATCAAACGAAGAAAAGATAATTTCGTACTGTTCACGAAGGCTGACAAAGACGGGAAGGAGGTACAAAGCATGGGCTAAGGAGCTCGCTGGAATTGTTTGTCTCAGAAAATTTAAATTTTACCTTCTTAATCATAGATTCTCCTTGTACACATATAATAAGAGTTGAACTACTTTACAGACTCAAAATGATAAGATGGGAAAATATAATAGGTATGGGTTCTTCATATCGGACTTCACCTTCGAAGGAAAGCACAAAATGGAATTGAAATGTCCACAGATATTTTCTCAAGATTGGAGAAGACAGAAGACATAAAAACAAGAACAAGAAGAAGGTAAAAAATGAAGAAGAACCTACTGCCAACACAGAGAAAGCAACAGAGAATGTATAGACATCAGAAGATCACTTCGCCTTCCATTCTATTGCTTTACAGGATAATGTACTAGTAACAGAAGAATTTTTCTATTGAAAGGCTAAAACAAGAACAGAAAAAAGACCCATCATATTCACACATCATGGCAGTTTTAATAGACAGTAAAAATACTTGCGCTAAAATACCATTGTTTAAAAGAAGGAGTACTGTATCGTAAAGAAAACATCCAGAATTAGGCGATATAGATTTGTTATGTATGTTAAAAAGCTTAGTTCCGCAATGGTTTGAAAGAGTAAAAAATAAAAAAGCTGGACATCCTGGATAGACTAAATTATAAAGATCATAATTGTTACAATATTCTATGAAACAGACATTAGCATACTACCTAAAAATGTGCTACGAATGTCAATGGTATAAAACATATCCCGAGAAACAGCAAGGTGAGCTTTTGGTAGGAAATTTGGGTGAACAATACATCTTTGATACACTAGGAGCAATTATTTCTGAAGGAAACGTCAGGAAATATGTCCACATCGCAGTAGAGTGTATGTTGCGCTTAGTGATAGCCAAAGTAGTTCATTCTATGACAGAAAAATCAGTAATGGATTTTTTAGAACAAGAAATAATCCTTTAGTACAGATGTTTTAATTCTCTGGTATTAGATAAACATCCAATACATTCTAGTTCGGCATTACGTGAGATGGCAGAGAAATACAAACTTGAACTTAAGTTCAATCCCAGTTAGTCTCACTCACGTAAGGCTTATCTGAAATCGCTCAAAAGTCGGTTCAGCAGGTCATTAAATTTTATGTTCAAAACGGTATAAAATCATGGGAAAGATACACTATTTTCTCGATAAATTCTCAAGTATCGACAAACACTGGGTTCAGCCCATATTTCCTAATCTATGGATACAATCCATGAACTATTACAGATTCAGAGTATGGAATCAAACATAGTTTACAAATTGCAAGGGAAAACTCAGTGATATAAAGCAGAAAATAGCGGACAAATTGCATACTTGAAACAGAAATCATATTATGACGCACGTAAAACTTAAGTACCATTTCAGGAAAATCGACAGGTGTTAGTTTATTTTCCATACAATTTCAAAATAAACCAGCGAACTTCACTAAACAATTTGTCGGACCTTGTTTGATAGTATCCGAGAAGAACAACAACCAATACTTAGTAAGGTTCCCTCACATTTTAGTCAAGAAATCCAACCCATATCTGTGGATAAAATTAAGAAATATTACGAAGAAACGAATAAATAATACGCTAAATCACGGAGAACGCTGCAAAACTCCATCTACACGCACATACACAACTTCCATACACATAGCACTGGCAGAAGCTTCGCATGAAGAGGAATCCATCCTCGCAAGAGACGAGAAGCGAGCGGCCTTCGAGTTAACAATGTAAGAGCGACACCACACCAGAAGCTACGCCCATCTCCATACACGGTAGCCCAACCACCAGCAGCAAGAGAGAAAGAGAGACACAGAGTAGCAAGAGGAAGCGACAAACCATCAAACAAGAAGAAGTGGCACGCGTTCTACACACGAGTAACGAAAAAATGAACAACAATAAGAAAGAAAGCTCGTACTTAAAAATTAAAGTATTTCAAGCGTAATGCATCGTCTCTTCTTATCGTTATACCACTTATGGTATTTTATTACGACTTGTCCTTTCAAAGTTTAAGTCTCATGGTAACGATTACACAAAATAAATGTCTATTTATTTCCTCGAAACGAATTCTAGCACCCAGAGGAAAACGATATGCTTTTAAAACTTGACGATTACTTACACTATCAAAATTTTTCTCTTCTAAAAATAATCTCACTTTCTCTAAATATACCTTATCGATTAGAAGCTTCATTGCTAATGACTTTCTAGAAAATAAACCAAGAATAAATCCAAGTAAATACAAATCAGCATTTTTCCTTCTTATATAGGAAATCATTGAACCATGGGACGACTAACCAGACTGTGGATGTCATCAAATTTAGTATGGATGGTTGAAGAAATCATAAGGAACAGCAATGGACACGAGGTGGTATTTACGCAATACGGCTTTTCCATAGCAAAGCACAACCCTATAATCCAATATGAAGACATCGAATTTACCCCTATGAACTCCATCTGAACTTCAGTGCAATACATCTTTAAAATGAATCATGTAGTGAATATGAACAATTAGTAATCATTCTTCATGAGAGAGAACGTCAATTTATAAGTAAACTTTCTCAAATTATACCGACCGACTTCCAAAACTATAATGATACTCGCAGGAAACGCATTGTTATAAGGGATTATAAACTTTGCAATGCGCGGTTATTCACTCTATGAAGTCCATAAATTGAAATAAACTCTCTACCAAATACAACAGCTACTTGAACGATCCAATTCAGAATATCAAAAAGGATAATTATAAATTAACCCATATTGTCGCAAATATGAAAGTAGCAGTAGAAAAAATGATTTCAAATGTACATAATGAAATAATAAAATTACTATGCTCAGCCGCTACCAATGAACGATTTCGAACAACACTTCTAAATTTCCAAGTTACAGAAGAACATTTTGTTTAGATCGTACAAAGTAATCTGGAAAATGCTGTAACAGATGTGTTAATAAAACCAGCGTTAGCACGAGAAATCATACGTAGTAACCCAAAACTACGAAGTTCTATTATACAAGACGACATAAAAATGTTCTATCAAACGTCTAGAAGTTTCTTAGTCAATTTTGATACTGCAACGGCGAATTTGGATGTCATATTACAAATACCAGTGATCGGCCAAAAAAATTATTACATTTTACATAAAATATATAATAATGGCTTTTTATCCAAATCAGCACGCTTGCGGTTAACCTTGCCAGAACATACGATAAAGGCAGTGAATTCTATATTTGGAATCGATTTATCTATGTGTAATCAGCAACGAATACTTACAATTTGTAAAGTACAGTAACAACCAAAAACACAAAAAACGGACTAATTGTATGAATGTATCTTTCGAAATAACACATCAGCATACCAAATTAAGCCAGAATTGTCTAGTCAGGAAAAATTTTACATGTACACACCACCAGGACTACACATAGTAACTAGAAATAACGTTAAATTGATAAGCAGTCACGCAGAAATAAAAATTCAAAATAATAAAACTGTTCCTTACACATACTATTTTTGATATCAGGCATTTGATGCAATATCTACGAGCAATTTAAAGCTAGCAAGTAGACATATAGGGGACCTAGAAATGAAGCATTATAAACTACCCCAATATTTTTAAATAAATTTTCCTTCACCATCTCAAACTCTGCAGAAGACAATTGATAATCTAGATAATTTACTGAAGCATGAGAAGAATAAACTGCCGAGCAAGTTCCAAGATTTTCAGTTACATCCCATGGTAGCATGGACAACCATAATTTTAGTGATAATAATATTTATATTAATAACAGTGCTAATTATAATTTTATACTATATACATCAACGGCTGAAAACTAAACAAAACCCGTAATAACTCTTTTATTCCAGATGATAGGAACAATAACTCTCATCATTTTAATAGTGATACTAGTGGTTACAAACATAATGTTAATCATATATAATAAAACGCATACACAATCAGCTTGAAAACCTCTCTACTGTTCAGCAAATTAAAGAAGATCCAGTGAAACAAGATGGAGTGAAGATCGACATCTACAAGGAACTCCAACACAATAGCAATGAAATCAACCATCTCAACGACCACAAGGAACCACAACACAATAATAGTGAAACAACTCCTAACAACAACAAGGAACCCAAGTCCATCAAAAGTGATACCAACAACGACAGGAAACACACTATAAGTAATTTAGTGTACATTTTTAATAATTCATTACAAAAGAGAAAAAGGTTTATCGCACTGAGGGGGATGACTTCAAGAAGACCGACCCTGCTTTGGGAAAGTTAACGCCAGCATCATTCTCTAGTAATTATATTTTTAGTGTAAATAATACTGAAATAAGTGAAAGTGTGAAAGTTTTGTGAAATCACCAGTAAATTAACTCCCTAAATAAGTATGTTAATCCTTAGAATGGGGGGAGGAGTGTAATGGGAACTGCATTAGTGTGTCAACAAGACAAGAAGCAAAACAAACAATTATAGTAAACATAAGAATTTATTATTTGTTTACGTAGCCAGTTTGTTGAAGCAGACGACGCCGACTCCAAGCCGAGAGGCTCGGAGTTACATAAGTCACGCCTACAAAAAAGGTTGAGAAGGCCTATAAAAAGCCAACCTGATAGCTTTAGAGCATCACTTATTCATTTCGACAAGTGGTCACCTCTTTCCTCCTCTAACTTGGTTTGGAGTCAGAGCCTCCTACCTCAACCGCCCATTTGGTTTGGAGTCGGAGTACATTTCCTATCTAACTTGAATTGGAGTTAGAATCCTGGTCATTGCAACTCACTCCTCTCCACATAGACTTGAGTCAAATATAAGTCGCTACATAAAGAGGTGATCCACGGTAATCAATACAAGCCCATGCTCCGGGCACTTATTTAATCATCTGTATAGCATATAACGTATTTGTGGAACTTTTATAATAAAAGGTGTCGGTTAAAAAGTAAACCGTATCTATGTTTTTATTTAACAACCACGAAACTAACGATCCTATGTCGAAAGGCTCTACGTAAGATCTATTACTTTGAATAACACAAAAGATCATTACGATATCTTGGGTATAAAAAAGTGTCTAACCGACTTTGAATAGCAATAACAAAAAGGTTTTATTAAAGACTCTATCACAAAGAGAAATTAAGTTAGTTCGAAGAAGTTTGTGTAACATTTAGTCTTCAACAGAACTTCAATCAACAGCGCAAGCAGCGCACAAAAACACATCCGAACTGTCGTCCTGCTTTGCACCCTGTCATGATATGGCACTGTACAAAAATACTAAAGACAAAAATAAAAAAACACTGTATCCACTTATCTCCTGTCTTATCGCGCACATTGTCTTCATAACTTTCACTGCATTCTCAATCATCGTCTTTCCTTTTCTGTTTCTTTCGCATTTGACAGCTAGATCCTGAAGTTGAAGGTTGAACCACAAAGTTATTATGTTGCATTGCAGTAGATGCAGGGACTGAAGAATTTCTCGGTCGACCAACTTGCTTTTTGCCAGAAAGAAGTTCGTTTAATTATTTGGCGAAATAATCTCTTCGTTTCCGTGATTAGGTAACTGATGAGTTCTTGACTTCCCATGCAGTTGGGAGGGTAAGCGATGTGTCTATTAACAATTTTGCATGTTAGGGAGTTTTCTTTAGAAAACGTTATTCAGATAAACTACTACTGCATAAAATTAGAGTAGTATGGCATTTATGAAACCAAACAGCAATCTTTACTCACCTCTTTATTCCGTAGTTGCTAGCTGGTTTAAAATAACAGGCGTAGATCACTCTTCCGCACAAAGCCAACAAAAACGCTTGTATGTGATATTTGTTTCCCTCCATCCTCCAACACAATCGAAGCACATAGCACAACCTAATTTCTTAACTTTTTTAACGCCTTCTTTCTTGAGCATTTCAGCTGCAACGGTAAAATAGCTCTCATCATCTTCAAAACCCAATATTCTATTTGCATCTCTCTTGGAAGTAGGCTCGCCATCCCTACCGGAATGGCCGGGAGTCTCCCGGAATCGCACTCACTCTCCCGGTCTCCCGGCCAAGCTTTGGTATCTCCCGGAATTATGTGATTTAATATTATTAATGTTTTATTATTATCTTTCTAAAAAGATTCTGTTTTAAGTTTCTATCTGAAATTTAATTTTAACGTGAAGTTATTTTTCTGTTGGTATGTATTATCAAGCAAAGGAATTTTATAAATGCGAAAACAAATCCTCAATTCTATTTTCAAGATTCGTGAAAAACGAGCAATTGTTTAACTGGAAGGAGGGCCAAATAGATTAAACACATTGTTGCAGCTAAGTGTTTACACAAGTGCTGCAGAAAACGAAAACATTCATTGTTTGTCGAAGTCTCTTCTTTGTTACCCTTTACCTGCTTCTGGATTATTGTGTAGATTTACTTCATAGAATGTTACAGTGAGATTAAGTGCGATTCGTCGGTGTTCGTATTGTTGACTAGCTATGACCGATTCGGAGTCGCGAGAAAAGAGAAGGAAGTATTACTGCACATTTAATGACGCGTGGAAAAGTACTTTCGATTGCTTGCAAAAAAAAGGGACCTATTAAAAGCTGAGCTTCAAATCTGTCAAAATTATACTATGGCGTGCAGTGGATTCTATGAATATTTACTTAAGAATCAGAAGCTTCTGAATGCTGCTAGGAATAGAGTAAAATACAAGTTCAATAAAAATAATTAGACACAAGATACTCCGTCCAGAAAAATGATATTGTTTCGTCTTCATTGGAAACATGTAAGTCAGAAAGTTTACTGTGTGTATGCTGTTCAGTTACTTTAGTTTCTCTGTGAAATGCAACTTTTTCATTTATAGTTTTTGGTATAAATAAATATATGGCACTTTAATTCGAAGAGCTTTGTTATAGATTTTGTTATATAGAGCCATTA
>JAGDQP010001901.1:0-21156 GCA_022664845.1 Lepisma saccharinum
AAGAAGACATCAATAGCAGAAATAAAATACTGACCGAGATAATAAGACAGACAGCCAAGGAAATAGCAGGCACCAGAAAGAAAAAAGAGAGCAAAATCTCAGAAGAAACTAAACTCTTGATGAAGAAAAGAAGGGAAATGAAAGAAGAGGAAAATTACATAAAAAGGATTGAGTACATAGAACTAAATAAAACCGTAAGGAAGAAAATAAGAGAGGATGTACGAAGATATAACGAAAATCTTGTTAGAAATGCAATCGAGAAGAACAAGAACCTGAAGAAAACCAAACAGCAGCTCATGATAGGGAAAACGCAAATAATTGTAGTTAAGAGACCAGACGGGACCGTAACCAGAAATAAGGAAGAAATTATAAACATATTTGAAAATTTCTACAGAGAATTGTACTACTCCGAAGAAGAGCTAGGAAATGAAGACTCAGAAAAAAATGATGTAGATGTCCCAGATGTAATGAAAGAAGAAGTGGATAAAGTACTTCGAGGGATGAAGAACGGAAAGTCGCCAGGAGAAGATGGACTCACAGCAGAGATGTTTAAATGGGGAGGTGAAAACATGAAAGAGGAACTTGCGAAATTATTCTCAATGTGCCTGAGGAAGAGATTAATACCCAGAAGTTGGAATAATGCCGTAATAATTTTGTTGTACAAGAAAGGGGGCAAAGAACGCGTCGAAAACTACAGACCAATTAGTTTACTGTCAGTTCTATACAAAATGTTCACCAAAGTTATTTTGAATCGCATTGAACGGGACTTGGATTTTAACCAGGGAAGGGAACAAGCCGGATTTCGTCGTGAATTTAGCACAATGGATCTAATACAAACACTGAATGAAGTTATGGAAAGGACTAATGAATATGAACTTCCACTATGTTTGGGATTCATAGATTTCGAAAAAGCTTTCGATTCCGTCCCCTTGTCAGCAGTACATAAATTACTTGAACATCAAGGTATCGAAAATGCGTACATCAAGCTTCTGCGAAACATTTATTCGACTGCCTCACTTGTCATTAGACTACATCAAGAAAGTTAAAAATTTAAAGTTGGATAGGGGGTAAGACAAGGAGATTCAATTTCTGCAAAATTGTTTTGTGCTGTCCTGGAGAAAGTGTTCCAAAATTTAAACTGCGATGAAGTTGGAATTAAAATTAATGGCGAATATCTTCAATCACCTACGATTCGCTGATGATATAGTTATGTTTGCTTCAAATGCGGAAGAACTACAAACCGGAATGGAAGAAGTGAACAATGAGAGTTCGAAAATAGGCCTTAAAATGAATTTGAATAAAACAAAGGTTATATACAATCAATATGCTGCAAAAAGGGAAATAAAGATTAACGAAGAGTCAATAGGCATAGTTGATGAGTATGTTTACCTAGGCCAGCTTAAAACATCGAATGCCAAGTTGACTGATGAAATAAATAGAAGTAAAATGGCGTGGAGTTCGTTTGGAAGACTACATTTTATTTTCAAAAGCAAACTACCAATGTGTCTGAAGCGTAAAGTTTATAATCAATGTGTCTTACCTGTGATGATGTAAGGCTGTGAAACGTGAACATTGAATGCGCAAATTACTCAAAGATTGAGAGTGACACAAGGAGCAATGGAGAGATGCATGCTAGGAATAACCAAGAGGGACAGGAAGACAAATGAATGGATTCGCGCACAAACAAAGAGGATGTAATTAAGACTGCGAAGAAGCTGAAGTGGAAATGGGCCGGTCACATAGCTAGACGAACAGATGGAAAGTGGACGACAAATGTACTACATTGGATTCCTAGAGAAAAGAAACGACAGAGACGACGTCCAAATGCAAGATGGGTAGATAGAAATCAAGCGTTTTTCAGGAGCTACATGGATGAGGATAGCAGCAGACCGAGATATGTGGAAAGAAAAGGGGGAGACCTTCATCCAGCAGTGGATAGAAAACGGCTGAATATGATGATTATGATATATATATGAGCTCGTGCGTAGCCTAGTCGGTAGCGCGCTCGACTTCAGTGCGAGCGGTCCCGGGTTCAATTCCCAGTGGGGGCTAAAAATTTCGGTGTTGATCCAGCATCGTGAGGACAATTGGGGAGTTGCTGTCAATAAAATACAGTGGCGATCACAGTGAGAGCTTCGGCTCTCCTTTCCCAACACGTCTGGTCAGCGTGGGAGCAGTAGACCAACTCCTTCCTTCGGGGAGAGGCCTCATCCAGTAGTGGATTGAATATGGCTGGGATGAAATCGAATTTCTTTACACAGAAACAAGCAAAGTGTTATCTTTTTCATTCATGGTCTTCGCTTTATAGATACAGAATTTCCAGCTTGGGCTCCAAAATTGACTTTCTACAATGGTAAATAAAATTAATATTTCTTGATAAATCATAAACAAGGTACCATATGGAGGAATTACATTGCACCGCTTTTTTGCATCACTCTGAATTATAGAGAAAAGATCCAAACCAAATGCACGATTTAAACATCATTGAAAATTTAGTACTGCCTGAATCAAGTGGTTGTATTAGAAAAGGAAAGAACTGACTACTTTATTTAATATATTTATTTAAAGTTCTTACTCTTGAAGTAACGCACAACTTTACCAGATATACTTGGCTGTTTTTAATCCATTTGGCGAGGGGTCTTGTTCAGTATAGAAACTCTTCACTTGTGCTGAGGTTCTTTTGTCTGCAGACCTTATTTATATATTTTTCAAATATTTAAAAGATTCGCAGGTTCATAGGTTTGCTTTTTGTTGCTGTATGAGTAACATTGCACTCTGTATATTTATTTACTGTAATTTCAAGCCAATATTGCTGTTGGGCTACTGTGTACAAAAATTGTCATGGGGCAACGAAACCCGCCTATATTTCGTTATTTCGCTAAAATCACTGCTGACTTTTGGTATTAATTTCTTTTCAAATGAATTATACATAATCTTAAACAGCACTAAATGAAGACTGAACACATACATAACGCACATGCGAATGCTTACTTGTTCACAAACGGTATTAGAGTGGTGTTTCAGCCTTCGCCTCAAACCAAGCTTTTAACTAAGTAGCTCTTAGTCCCAACTGGTAACATCAAGCGTTTTCCAAAATTTTATACAGCTGGCAACACTCACTGGCATTCTAATCTCACAAACACCAATGTCGCAAAAACGAAATTTTGCTCGTTTGAAACTGTTGAAGAGGCAACAGTGTTTTGCTGCAAAGTAACCATGGGCAAAGAACACTCGCTTTACCGTGTTAGAGTAAAATAACGTTTTGGGTCCGTAATATAATCCATACAGTAGTTATTGGAAGTTCAAATTTGATATCATCCGGTTGACAGTATTACCAACCAGATGTAACATTTAACTTTAAACAAAACTAGTTCAGTTCATTGGATATGTTGAATCCCCTAGTGACGATATAAGTATCATAATATGAAAGTAAACAATGCATTGTTGCAAATTGTGAGTAATTTATATCAGGTTGAACATTTCACCTACCTCGCATATTATTCATAATATTTATATCGTCATTACGTGGCTCCCAGGGCGGCCCAGGTTCCTATCTCTGTAGGACGTTGGTAACTTTTCCTCAATGCTTCCATATACGAGTATGCTTTATCTTCAGTGCGCCTGGTGTTCTGAGATGCACTCAGCTTCGTATCAAATTAAGTACCAGAGTGTTCTTGGTATTTCTGGACACCTTGAGAGGTAACGGTGGTCGCGAGTGGGACTAAAAACTCCATTTCACTTGGTGCCGTTGGTCGAAAATATGTGCAGTCTGGGGCGCTACCTCCACAGTCCCATGCGTCGTTCACAGCACGTGCGCATCCCACAGGGGATACCTTTATTTATTTACATTTTAACTTGAAATATCTGCCGTATTGATATAAATTAAGTCACAAATATGTAATTTTATCTGGAAACAGTCAATTTTTTCACCAGAAGAATTCCATTTTGAGCTGCACAGTGGGATTGCGTACCGAATGTCACAGTATATATATATATACTGTGGACAGAGGCGGCGTTTGGGGATGGCAACTGGGGCAACCACCCCATGCCCCGCGCTTAGGGAGTTGATATTTTTCTTACTCAATGATATAAAAATTGATTTGTAAAAAAAAGTTTACAAATAAACTAGTTTGTATAGTTTCCATGCGAAATGTAATGTGAAATGGAAATGAATAAAGAAGCACTTGTAATTAGCAATGCAGTTTTTAAAATATATTCTACTTTCTTTAAATAAATTATGTCGGATTTTTTTTTTTCATAAGAAACCGTTGTTCATTAAAAAAGAGAATATTTCGTAATAAATTTAGGGTTAGGAATGAAAGGAAGAAGTGAGAGGAAGCATTTAGGGGGAAGTTGCTTACTGCTTTATCGGCTTTAGATGTAACATTTCGGCGCTCAGCGATTTTTACTTGTACTTTGGCCCCGCGGGGTCATTATTGCCCTAGGCCCCGCGCTCACCTAACGCCGCCTCTGACTGTGGATATTAATGTGGATTAATCTTAACTCGTCAGCGTACTTATTGCCCATCCTTTGACGTCAGCAAGCTTGACAGAGGTTATGGAACACTGCTAATGCTATTATGTTTAAATTTATGAAGAAATCATTTTTAACCTTTACGTAGAATATGTAATTATAGCTATCATAGTAAAGATCTTTTTTTTAACGTCTCGCCTACACTCTATCTGAAGACATAACACATAATATAAGAGAAATTTGTCCACCTAGAAGCACGAGAAAAATCTTGAGTATATAATAATATTATATTCTAAACTTTTACTTGTAAGCAAGAAGTAAAGACTATTACACCACATCATCATTGGGCCATCACTGTAGGCGTCTTCGACCCTATCATCTCTTTTCAGCAAGAAACTCCACATCTTGCACGAAGAAAAGTATAAAGCATTTGGATGTTTTTTCACAACAGAAAAATCTGAACTAAGCACCGGAAGTACTATTACTACGCACAATAAATGGTCATATAATTATGTCGCGAGTAGATTGCGTATAATAATATTAAAAAATCTAAGGTGATCTTCAAATTTACGTCATTCTCGTGGAAGTATTATCACGAACAGTAAAAGTGATTAATGTACAAAAAAAATATCTAATTTGCTTTTTCTAACCTAGGCTAACTTAACGCAATGTACCTTAACTTGTAAAATGTTCAAAATACGCGCATATAAAAAATAATCGAACCTGACTTTTCTAACCTAACCTAACCCAATGAGGAATAATGCTGTAGCGAGGTCCTTTCAAACTTAAACTGCGCCAATTTATTATGCTGATGTATAGTCAGGTCACAGCGCTACTGACGATTTTTCTGCATAGCAAGCAATACCATTAAATTAGATTTGGATTCCCCAAACTTTGTTTTTAGTCACAAGGTATTTTCATAATGCAATAATTCTCAACCTTTTTGGTTTCCCAACACTCTGAGAGAATAGGAGAATAGAGTTATTTACGCTGGTTAAGGTGAAAATTCCGCCCCAATTTTAGGGGACAGTTCCCGAAATAACACTTCCGTCCCCGGCTGTTTTTATCCCTGATTTCCAGAAAATATAAAATACCAAGAGTAATCACCGACCTGGTAGCCGTGTGGGCTACGGCATTAGCCTAGCGACTTGAAGGTACCGGGTTCGAATCCTGGATGGGGCATGGATGTTTGTGATTGTGTTTTAATTGAACACGTTTAATACAAGTATAATACAAGTCAAAACAATAATACAATTCAAACTGCCTGCCTAGGGCCAAACACATTTGTTTAAAAAAAAGAAAGAAAAAATTGGTAGTGCGCTCATCTCTGGTTGTCGAATCGATCCCTGCTCATGCCATGTGTGCTTTCTTGTGGACAAACACCGTGAGCATCGGTTTTCTCGGGATTTCTCCCGTTTGCTCTCACTTTCTTCATTCCACCAATTCATCTCATGATAATCCATCCGGCCTGAGCCAAAGTTGCCTAAAGGCCTGAAAAATTAAATACAAATATTCCGAGCATCAATGCTTCTATGGAAATATAATTTTCTCTCATGAACTATATATCAGGGGATGAAAAGTAACAAATGGAAATTGAGTCCATCCAGGCATTGTTATTCGTAGTAAAAACACACATTTATTTGCCATTTAATACTTTTAGTTATCAAATTGAAGTTACTAAACAAAGTCCAGTATAGCAATAAATATCATCAGATAAATTCAGGATTATCTAAACAATAAAGATTTTTAAAAGCTCGTAAAAATACGAGCCAGTACAGTACATTGTCGCCAGTTGGAACTGAATTGAATCTATTTATGGCCTCTGGACGTCTCAGGCTCACGCCGGAATGGTGTAGGTGAAAGGTAGTCGTCCAGAGCCTAGTTTATAGATACCATCCCGACATTTGCCTGGTATGACTGAGGAAAAACCTGGAAGAACCTCAATCAGGATGAGCAGCCGCTGCGATCCTCCCGGGGACTTTCCGATTGCGAAGCCATCGATCTACCAACTAAGCTACGGCCGTTCGGTGCGCCACTTGCAGTACATTGGTGTATATACAGGATGGCCCTGAAATAATAGTGGGAACTTCGGAATAAGAGTACCACATAAATAGATTTCACAACCTGATTCTTAACTAATTTTATTGTCAAGGAATTAAATGGTATAATAAGGCAAGTATAGAAATGCCCTCTAAGCTGCACTCGCTAATCATAAACATAATTTAAATAGATGTATTACCGCTTAGGCCAATTCTAGTCGAGATATGACGTCATTTATGACGATGCGGGAGTAACTTTGAGTGTCTGAAGCTCCGAAACTAATGAGATTTCGGAATTTCTTTAAAAGAACTTTTTTCTTCTTGGTATGATGTAAATAATCAATTCATGAAGTTTGCACCTTTATTTCGGGGTCACCCTGTATAGTGTGCTGTGGTGATTTTCGGCTTCATGACCACTTTAATTCTTACTGCTCCAAATTTTACCTGTTTCCAAAAGGAACATGAATAAAATGGCCACCTTACAAAGGTCAACCCAGCTCGCTTAAGCTTGTTCTCATATAGCACAAAGCTCTGGTTTCACTAATCCCTGTTCACACAACGAATAATTTAAACTAAGGGAACTTTCTTCTATGTCTATGAAGTTCTCGCCAAATCATTTGCCAAATTCTGCGAATATCAGGAGTACCATTCAACAGTTGCAACAAAACATTTATGTAATTGATTTTAACTTGCTGTACTATTTAAATGTAAGGAAATCACAACCACAGTGCGCTTCAACCTGCTTTCGCATGTATATTAAATTATAGTCCAGGTTGCATCAGTGTGATTGAGAAGACTTGTGTTCACACCGACTTTGACACCCGTCCCGATTTTCGACTCGTTGTCTCCCGTCCCGATTGAATGTTCGTCGGGACGCAGATTGTCCCGATTTTCACTTTTCAGAGTTGAAGCCTATTGTATTATTTGACATCTTTAGCTATATAAGTATCGAACTACTACACTTATTATTTCTATGAGACATACCTTTTTTTTAGTTCTTTACTTCTTGCGTCCCAACACATGATAATAAACCACTTTTTAAAGCTAGTTCCACCTTCGGCGCGTATCGTCAGTCTTTAAATACAGAAAATCGAGTACAATAAGGCGCTCGCTATATGTTGAGTTTTCCGGAAACATTTTATTTTTTAGTATTTCTTTCCTCTGCATATTTGAAACTTATTTCTTCCTTTGAGACTAAAAAGAACATGATTTGTTTTCACCGTTTATTATACGATGTTAATATGTATAAGGAAGATCTTGCAGGTAGGTTAATTATTAATAGTTACAGGCTGGATTGAAACTTCATTTTGTATCTTCTAAAGAAACTTACATAAAATGCCATTTCGTATGACTAAAATTATAACATTTTCATAAAGTTATATTCCCGGAACCACTTTTCTAATTGACGAAGTAGACGAGAGGAAACATTCAAAATGTGACTTAAAAAGTCTACTTTTTAATTAATATCAAAAGTACAATTTGTTTTAGCTAAATCGATAGTAAATTTTAACTTCAGAAAAAGTTCAGGATGGCCCTAAGAACCAATCTGAAAGTTTAAATATTTTTTATTTTTCGTGTAAGTACGCACGGAACGCCTATGTTTTTATACCCTCAGAACCCAGATACAGAGCCTGTGCCCATTTTCTTGAATAGAAAAGCGTCAACACTGGCTGACACTGATGTGCCCCTAGTCCGCAGAAGTCTGCACAGTTCAGAGTACCAGTATGAAAAAAGGGTATAGAACAATTTACTCTTGCTAACTAACTAACTAACTCTATGGCTTATGGAAATCGTAAGTTCATCGCCGCAGTAACAAACATTGGATTCTATCCTGGGAAACATCAATCCTGTTTTCATTACGAACACTTACTTCTTGAAGATCTCTTCTAATATTGTCCTCCCAACGACGTCTCGGTCTTCCCAATGGTTTCCTTCCATCCGGCCTTCCAAACAGGATAGAATAATTATAATCTTCGTTTTTTCCCCATCCGAGCTACATGGTCTGCCGACTTGAGTCGTAGCGATTTCATTATTTTTACATCTGGTGAATCTTTATTATGCAGTCTCCTCCACTCTCCAATAATCTCGTTCCGTTTCGTCCCGTATATCTTTCTCAAAACCTTATTTTCAAACACACGAAATTTATGTTCATTTGCTAGGGTCGTACTCGAACTTTCGCAAACGTAAAGTATTACCGTTCTGTATATTTTCAATTTTAATTTCCTTGATATTAATCGTGCTGTTAGAATTTTTTGGACTGAATAGAAACATGCGTTGCCCGTTACTAAGCGATTTTTTATTTCTTCCGTGACCTCAATTTAGCATGTTACATATGTCGCCAAGTATTTAAATTTGTTTACTTTCCCTATGACCTCATCTCTAATTCTTATGTTTTTGTTTCCTTCATTCCCTGTGTTTCGGCTTGTTACCATGTATTTTGTTTTATCTATGTTTACTTGTAGACCTATCTCATCGCTCGCTTCTACATCGGCATTGCTTTGTAATGCACCTACATCGCCCCTATTGCATCTACATCATCCACGAACAGTTGATTCAGACCATTCAATGATATTCCCTTTTTGTCCCCTTTCATTTTTAAAATCGCATATTCTAACGCAAATTTAAAAAGTAGTGGGGACAACTGACAATGCATCGCCTTATTTCAATCCGTTGCGAGTCTTGAAGCTACTATACTACTCAAATCTACTCTTGCAGGAATAGAAAAGGTTGAATACGCAAATATAATTCGATGAGCTGATGCCAGATTGAGTAAACTTCATATCTAGTCAGGCTTCGCGATGTCGTCGTTGAGCATCACCGGTGAAAAGAAAAATAGCTACTTAACACACTTGTTATTAATCTTGTTCTAATAATTAATAATAATATGTCACTGAAATATCTATAGAGATTATCACTTTGATAATGGATACATATTTTTGAAGCTGATACTGCGAAGCGAAACTATATGTTCAAATCTTATCTCCATGTGAAGAATGAAAGAGTAGCAACTGATAAAAACAAATGAAATAAGAAAAAAAAAATCTAAAAGAAAAAGCTACATACAGTTTCCAGTTGACTTTGGTGTATGCCGGTGGTTTTCGAGTTATTAACTTGCTAAAAAGATTGTGACTAACGAACGGTTTAGGCAGTCATAGGTAAGTCAGTCCTTTACAACGAGAACAAATATAAATTGTTTATTGTTTTAAAAATATTCTTCTCAAGAGCATACGTGTTTAAATGTGTTAGCTGTGCAGCTGCTCCACATTTGAAAGATCCAAGAGTAGATCCACTATATATTGGAATGCATATACGCTTAAAAAGAAAAAGATGGCGGATTAACTTAATAAATATGTGATATTAGAATACCTGTGGTCCCATGATGAGATATGCAATAGTGTGCTTAAAATAGAATTTCTTTTTAAAAATATTTTCCAATACTTGCAATCTTATACTCCAAGCGAGCAATAAACCTAGTACACAGGACCTCGTACTTTATTACGGAATATTAAATGTGGAAAACCATTTCAATTCTATATTTCTATGCGGAAAGTATTGATTTCACAGTATTAAGTGTGCCTTCTAATACTATATGATATAATTTATGAACTACAATATACAATAAAGCGAAAAAAAAAAAAGAAAAGAAATAGCTCGGAACTTTTGAATCGATGATGGATATTTTCTCTGTATAGTATCCAAATTAATAATAATTATAAATTGAACTAGCACTTATTAATTACCTTTCATTAGTTCGTAACAACTAATAAATTATTGAATTCGTAACTAAAAATTTAAGGTAACAGACAAAAGAGAAGCGATATTAAATTCTTCCTTATTTAGTGAACTAGTTCATGCTACGTCCATTTTCTCCGAACTCCATTTTCTCTCAAGTTTAATCTGAAAGTGCAGAATCGTAACTTGTACAGTGTAATGCACACTTATCTGCAATAATGTAGTGTGTGTATGTTTCGATCGGCGCTTCTGGAACAAAACAGACCGTATTTTTGTCTTCAAACAATCATTTCTTGTAGAACTCGTGCATCATCATATCCATTCTAAACTTACGGGAGTTGTAAGCGGGTATATTTCCTTAATTTTAATTTATTGTCGTTTATTGGTATGTATGACCAAACGATGTCCTTCGAGAGTAATTTTTTAGGGGAAGGATAGCTGATGTTACTTGTCAAGACTTTTCTTCACATAGCTCTTGCTAAAACTCAAGAAAGTCCTGTAAAATCTCAGTCAAGTATAACCAGAAAAAAGATTCAAACCTTGTCTTTTCCTAGTCTCTTTTAGAAGTGCGCGTCTGTCACCGCAATACTATGGGCGCTGGGTTTCTAATGGATGTAAGAGCTTTACGAAACTATTACTTTTTTTTAGCTATACACAGGATTCATTTAGTACGGCGAACTGAAATAGGTCCTATTTACTTTCTTGATGTCAGCTCAATGAAACAAATTTCGTCTCCCTGTTTCAAAATACACGCAATAAAGCGAATTGAAATGTTAAAAAAAAAAAGAAGCTCGTAACTTTTGAATTGATGATGGATATTATCTCTGTATAGTATTTAATCACACTATGATTGCAATAGATTCCAAGGTTATTTCTAATTACGTAAATGCTGGAATACAACATTCATGTGTATGATTATCATAGAGATTCACAAAGAAGAAGCAAAAACATCATCAAAATGGATACTTACTAATTGTATTAGTCATTAACAACTCGTATCCATTTGATAATGTACAGGTACTTTATGTGAGGTTTACTTATTCTGTATATCTTTTTCAAACATTTGCTTTATGAGTAAAGCCTATGCATAATGAACAATAAATAATTTAAGAAATACCTCAACCGCCTTACGAAATGCATTAACGACGCAAAACAATGGTTAGGATAATCTATTTACACAGAAAAAAACAGTTTGGTAATGAAAACCCTTTGTTCCTACAACCAGCACCAAACAATTTGGTTGTTATACAGCGGATCTAATGTTACGTAATCACCACTAAAAATTTTGTTTAAAAAAAATTAGTAACGAATACCTAAAATTAGTCAGACCGCCAGGTATGTGAACACTGCGACAAAAGAATCCAATGTCCTAGCCGGGATTTGAATCCGGGTCACCCAATTCGTAGTCAGATACGCTACCGCCTTTAAAAAAAACTGGTTTATTTAATTTCCTGTTACATTACATTTAGTTATACGATTGTGAGCTATATTTATGTGTTTATCTTATTTGGAACCTACGTTAAAATCAGACACACACAAACAACCAAGCCCTAGAATGGATTCGAACCCACGATCTTGTAGTCGATGGACTAGCACACTAGACCGCTTGGCTATCTCAATCTGCAACTGAGACACTGCGACTCGTATATCTTTGGGTAGTGAATTTAATTATAACTTTATTTTATTACTTTATGCCCATTTCTGAACCTAATTAACAAATTATAAGCCTGTAAATGATTTTGTAAAAGTCTGGCATATATCAGACTGTTGTTGTTACTATAGATGCTCAAACGGAACCGGATATAGGATGTCCAGACCCGCGAATATCCAGATCCGGTTCCGAGTTTAGAATATCCGGATCTTTGGATCCAGATCCAAGTTTAGAAATAAAGGACGTTAAAAAATGTCCCTATCAACAAACTTTGGACAAGAAAACAGTAACAATCAAGCACACAATTATCTCTATAAAGTAGTTTGAGATACATTGCATTAAATTGGATTTAATTATGGCCTTTTGTCATTTTCGTCTCAGACCAGGATGAAGTAGGCAGAGGGTGAGGGCCAGGGTCTTTCATAATTTACCATCCCGGCATCGCAGTTTCAGATGCATCATAATAACGGAGTCTGAATACTGGGGCTTTGAATCTGTGAATGAAATCGAACGAATCCATTGGACCGGATACTGAAACCGCGAAGATCCGGATTTCGGATCCGACGTTCGGATATCTGGATCCTCTGACATCCGGATCTGACCATCCCTAGTTATTACCGCAGACTATTACAATATATCAGTCTATTTACTTCCTTGTTTGCTTGTCGGCTGAACAAGCAGTAGCTAGTAAATATTTGGTAGGGGGAAAACATTTTATTAGTAATGTGAACCGTTAAAATTCTCAAACAAATCATTTGGGCACTGCTTTTGTTCCAGGAACCTATACCACTCTATACCAGGTCGTGGATAAAAAAAAAACTATATTCATTCACCCGTCACATTTTGGTTAAAATTACTTAGTGCATTTTTTTCCTGTGTAGGGCCAGTAGCACAAAACATTTTAGTCCTGATTTTTGTTTCATTCACGAATTAGGGCGGCTTTTCGCGTACGCGCTAGTCGTGTACTTTGCTTACGATTTAGCCGAGTAGCCAATTTGAAACATATGTTTAAGTTTTCCTATTGGCTATTCTTAGAAATCGTAAATAGTCGTTGAGCGCGCACATGAAAATAATCTACGAGACATAAAATAGTTATAGATAGCGAATTCTTAATCTCCTTCTTTTGCTGCCATCTGGTAGCAAGCAACCTTCTTAGACTGGGCGCAAAATTAATACACCACAAAAAAACTTTATCAAGAAAAATAGCCTGTGTTATCAACAAGCTGACTTTAGAAAGGTTGCTTGATGATTAGCATACGAGGGTGTATTGTTAACTTTTCAGTATATTTTTTGAAGTCCGTTTTTGTAGTGTCTTTTCTACTTTCTAGTGTTTTGTGTTTTATTTGTAAAAGGCTTTGTCTTTCATTTCGAGCTTATATAATTAAACCCTTATTTATATATTAAATCCGGAAGTACAAGTATTGTGTGGGTTACGTGTGCGCTGCGCACTGCGCAGTGATACAGCGGAGAACCAGTTCAGCGTGGTGTTGTTTTAAGTTCATGTACGTTAATATTTCGGACGCCTTGTATTTAAGTCAAGAATTTAATATAAAGTTTTACCTCTCTTTTTCTTTTGGTCGCTTAAACCTGTATAGTTTTTGTTTCCTGTGGAGGAAGTTTAGGGAATCGTTAGGTTTTATGATATTTCAACCAGGCATATAGTGCGTCGACTTGTAGTAACACGTTAGATTTTTTTCTTTTACGATTACAAATGACTACCTCTTTTAGACTTTATCTTCCCCTAGCTTCTAGCTAATAATTATAATTACAATTAATAAAGATTTCTGAGCGTGTTTATATTTGTTGTTTCTCTCTCAGGTAGAATTATGAGTGGTGAGGAAATCCCTTACAGCGATTTTGATGTTGAAACGGGACCACCTAATGAAATATGGATGAAAAAGGCTGAGGAAGAGCTGAGAGAAACTCCTGAACAGGTGAATAAATCTGTTGAAGAGCTACGAAAGATGGTTGTAGGTAAGATACGAACTAGTTTTAATACTGTTAAAAATAATACATTTACATTTTTTTTATTATATTGTTAACTGAAACTAACACGTGAATATCCGAGGGAACCTGAACACCCTTCCACACCGCTACACTGGATCGGCCGTGGCAATAGATGACAACGACAATTGTCTCCCGTGGTCACCTCTTTCACCAGATCTCCCATCATAAGGTCGTTTCCTTTAAAGGTTCCTTAAAGGTACAATTTAGATACCATCATTACCCACGTCTGTCTGAGTTCACCTGTTTAACAGCAGACATGCTTTCTTGTGTTATGGCATCTATTTGATTACCGTGTTGATGTGTGCCGCTTAACCAAGTGTTCAGACATTGGCACTCTATGAGCAATTTATCAGAAACTTAAACACTTGCTTTTCTTAATAGCGCAAGTTATACCCGTGTAAAGTTTCAAAACGACTTTGTTCATTTCATAAATTCTCCCTCTCCCGATTATTTTGTAAATATTTTGTATGTATGAATACAGAATTCATGACCAAGTTTGGTAATGGTTTTTGCACAAGACTTAATTAAGCAGACTAGCTTGTCATCCCAGTATTCATTATAGGAAAATTAGGGGCTGACCTGTATCGATAATAGAATCTTAATAATTCACCCGCTATGACAGAAAAACTTCAAGCAAAATCTTCAGTTAGTCAATACTCGAGCACTTTGTATAGATTCATGTTTCGCACAAGCGTACGCTAAGACAAAATGCAACAGTGTTGGAGGAGCGAAAAAAAGGGATTAACATGCCTTAAACAGCTGATGCTTTGAGAAGAATAGTAATCATATTCTTTCACTTACCCGTTTCCCTTCAATCACATTCCAATTATAGACTACAGTAAATTTTTTTACCAAACAATCTTCTTGACTAGTTTCTCTTTTCGTTACTAATTATTTTATCTCCTATATTTTTTTCTACTTTCAATTCAGGTACACATTTATCAAGCTCTATGATTACTTTGTACAGTCTTCATTTCCTTCCATACAATAAAATATTTGAAAGAAAACTTGAAATCATTATTTGCTCAACAGGAACGGAATAAGTTCTTATAAATTGAAGTGATTATCAAGAAAAGGTCATTTGCTACCACACACATACTACAGACATGTCAACGTAGAGAAGTTCGAAAGTGGGATAATTAATTGCCAATCTGGAAGGAAGGAAATGAGGAAGCTTGCTGAGAAACTAAAAAAAAAAAAAAAAAAAAAATGCTAAGGAGTAAAAAGTAACAAATCTTTTGTTGACTTGCTCTTCGTACCGAACAATTCATACGAAAAAATAAATATTTTTTTGATGAGCAAATACTGATGGAATATTTGGTAGGGAATAGTTTTTGTATAGCAGGAAATGTAGAATCTACGCTGTATTGATTAAACTTTCGAAATGTGTACCTGGAGGGGAAAACCAAATGTGTGAGTTACCTCTCTCTCTTGCTGATTTAACAAGACAGTAAGTGCCATCTTTTTTTTTTTTGTAAAAAAAATATGAGTTTTTGCAGGAATAACAATATAAGTTGTTAGACTTATATTATACGAAAAATAAAGAGTCCTTTTATTGTGTGTTTACAAATGGTGGGACGTGTTGCTTTATTTGAAAATTAAGTTTTAAAAATTGATTTTTCTCGTAAGTAGGCAAACGGCAGTTAGTGCCTTATTTATTTCAAATCCTCAATTGAGGCGATCTACGTAAAAAATGGCACATAGGCAATGTTAAAGCATAGGGCTATGTGCCCTTTTTACGAAGATCGCATCAATTCATGGTTTTATTACTATTTCACGGTTCACACTGACATTAACAATATTTGAAGATAGATAACATCGGATAATATAGTCTGTTGATTATTATTATTATTTTGACAGAACAATTTCATTTCTCTCCTAATATTGTGTTTCAGGTGAAGAGGGATTACATTGTAGGACAGATGACAAGTTTCTAATCAGATTCTTACGCCCATCCAAGTTTTATCCAGATAGTGCTTTTAAAATGGTAAGTGCTAACGATCACAAAGTTGTCAGGGAGTTTTCAATTTTAACTCTTTCTTTCTCTCTATCTCTTTTTAAAATTGTGTTCGTTACTTTATCCTTTAGTGATATTTCTGTATATGAGAGAGAGTCCTCGTTCCCCTCGTAATCAAGAGCAAATTACTCGATTCCCGATTATAAGCATTCGGAATCCATCTAAAACTGAAAATCACATACTTACGATGTTATCATCACATGAAACGCAGTGTGAAAACATAATTGGATCATCTCGCCCAGGGACTTTGGGGTCACAGTCTTGTCCCGTTCTCAGATCATATTCGACTCAAAAATCTAACTGTTTCAAGCGATGGGTATCGTCTAAGAGCCCATTGTTACACAGTGTTCGAATTAGCGGAGGGGATGCCCGGGATTTTCCTCTGTCAAATAAGTTTCTCATCCTGACAAATTTATTTTTCGTCCCTGCCAGGGATAAATTCTACCCCCCTACATGTTTCGATCAAGATTAGATAGAAAATCGGAACAATTTTATTTGGCAGAAGTCGAAACTATTTTCATGGAAGTGACAAAGGTATATGAACTTTCACGAGCACCTAAGAAACCTACTTGGATACTTTGAAGCAATTTCTTTTGTGAAATTTATGAAGTAGCTTAATGTGAATGATTTAGTATGATCGGTTTGATTTAGTAACCTCCTATTGGAAAATGAACCAGCATGTTCCCCCCTCTATGTATATATAATAATAAATAAATCACAGCCATGTTCGATCCACTACTGGATGAAGCCTCTCCCCGTAGGGAGGAGATTAGTCTACTGTTCCCACGCTGACCAGACAGGTTGGTTGGGTCCTACTGCTCTCACTGTGATCGCCACTATTTTTTTTATTCATAGCAGCTCTCCAATTGCATCACAATGCTGGGTGGACAGACCCGTTCCAGACCCACACGCTTTGGAAAAATTCCTTGGTAGCGCCGGAAATCGAACCCGGGACCACTCAATCTGTAGTCAGCAACGCTAAACACTAGACCAAAGAAACAGTTTCTCTCTCTCTCTCTCTACATATATAGTTGCATCCTGAAATCTGCGTGTTATATCCCTCCCCCTCCCCCTCCCCCACTTGGCTAAAAAGTTTAATTCGCACACTGTTGTTACAGACAACCAAAACAAAAATCAGTGTTTTAGTAATGCCGTTATAAGAAATACATTTCGGAAGTTAAAACTGCTACCCAGCTTTCTTCTGAAAGGAGTTGAAAGGCTTGGTGAAAGAAGGGAATATTGAACTCTTGAGTCGATATTTAAGGTTTTGTATGAATCTGATTCACAGCACCATGCGAAGCATCTCAGGCGAAAGCATTTTTAATATGGGTTAGGCAGAAATCGCTATATTGTAGCTCGTTGATTTCTTAAATAAAACTCCTGCCAGATCCCCTTCCCCTTGGGTGGGGGGTCACGTCCCAAATTCTGGAGCGAACCCAATTTATTTCTTTTAGGGTCAAAAATCATTACAAACAGTCCAAAATTCCACTTATACCCTACTAATTTTGACTTTTCACACCATCCAAATTTAAAATTCTGGCGGAATCCCTGGATAAAGGCACATTCCACACATACAGGCAGAACGAGACTAGACGCTCATTCTTCCTATCCACACAATTAATATAACCTGTCTTGATGTTCAACTGATGCTAGGAGTGACATTTCTAATTATCACATTTTGCGATATTTGATTGAAATTTTAGTTGTTTTTTTTTAAATTAAGTTTATTTCGTAATTTACTGATTGTTTCGTACAGGACGTCCAGAAAGTTCATCCACTGTCAATCTGGGAAAGTACTTGTTTGAAAGCTTTGAAGCGTAATAATAATGATAATAAGTAAGTGCATATGTAGAATTCAATAATAATATTTGGGAAACCAGTGACATACACGAAAAGTGGAGTAACTATTTCTTTGATACGGTCATAGAACAGGGTAAAACTTTTAGAGAAAGCATTTTTCAATTTCTATTTTTTTTTAGCTAATTTTTGCAAGACATTTATAACTCCATTCGTCATTAATATCTCAGAAATTATTAGGCCTAGAACATTGAAGTTTAGAATTAAATGCATATTAATAAAGCAAATATGGAAGATTGTACTATCGGTTTTTAGGAAAGTATCGTAGTTTAGTGTACCGGTAATACGTGTAAAAGATTAATTGAAGTAATACTAACGTCCTTAGCAAGCTCGTGAGCTTCTAAGAACGGGACCTATATTTTTTTGATAAAGTGGACTCCGAACCACTACGTTCAATGGACCCAGTGGGAATTGAACCCATAACAATGCACACAGAAAACAACTTGATCATATTTTAATCTTGTTGGGAACATTATTTAGTTCGAAAGAAATTTTCGTCTAATAAAATTAGATCCTTTCTTTCGTGTGTGAGTACCATATATTCTGTTCACGTTATCTACTGTTGCTCTCAAACGGAAGGAATAATGAATTTGTTTTCGAAGGGAAAAAATGTTTAAAATTAAGTAGCTAATATTTCCACCATAATTAAAAATAAGCACTATAACTATTATCCTTCTTTTTTTTTTTTTTTTAAGAAATGGACTCTCCTTTACACGTATTTCCTGTTCGCCACTAGTTTTCCAAATATCATTATTGAATTGTACTTATGTACTTACGTTATTCAGTTCACTGCTTCAAAGCTTTTCAAGTTATTTACAGTAGACAATAGGCAATATTAAAAAAAATGAATCTGCTAAAAAATTACTCAATATTTAGTCATAGTTTCAAATTAATAGTTATTCAAATTTCCACTTGAAATTTTTAAGATATACTCTCATAGAGCTATTTCCTTGCGCCATTTGTTCTCCAAATATCATTACTGAATTCTGCGTATGCACATATTCATTTCTTTTCTAAAACTTACTGACAAGTGCCTTACGAACTATGTGTTTCTGGCTGATGAACGCAGTAAGTTAAATATCCTAATTATGTACCTTGTGACAATATGTCGACTTCAGAAACCAAAGGGTACAAGTGACATTGACAAATAATAATAAAAAAAATCGAGTTAATCTACACCTGTATATAACCCGAAATATATGCGACACAAAATTGTCATAGTTTGTACATGGACACATTAAGGTCCAAGGTTCTTTGAACAAAATATGACAGTTTTCTGTTCCATATATTTCGGATTATATTTAGTATATGATTACCTCCAACTTTTGTTTAATAAGTAAATGTCACTTGTATCCTTTGGCTTCTGCAATCCTCAATTATATATATATATATAGATTTTGCCATCCTACCAACGCACTATAGACTCAAGCAATTGTATTACCTTCAATCATAGCAGTTGTTCTTTTTCTTTTGAGATGATATGAATGTCCTTGTGTTCCTTTCTTAAGAAAACATATACACCCTTGAAGTACGCGTTGTCATAAGGATTACTGTCATTCCATTTAACTTACGTTCAACGCGATTATTTATTGTTTTTGACATTCGGGGATTTCCTGGGAGATAAACCAGACTCTTTCCTAGCAGACCTATTCCTAAGCTACCAATACATATCCATATGTGATGCTTCTTGCGAAGAAATAACTATTACCGTTTTTGGTTTTCATTTTACTTCCACTTAGGCATCCAAGTCTAAAAACTAGAAGAGGAGTTCTCTGGAAACGCAATAGCTCTCTTGAATTAGTGTGTACATTATAAAAGGAACATCACGCAGTGACCAGGAGTGTAACTACAATGGGGTAAAACCCCGCAATGCGGGAGGTGACCCTTCCAAGGGGTCCCTTCACTCTAGCCTCTCAATGAGCCGAATCGACTTCCGGCCTTGGGTATTCCCATGCGGGTGTGTGTAAGCATAATATGTTACGTCTCTGCCAGTGACCTCCTTTACGAAAAGCTGGAGGAGTTAACTGTGCCTGCTAATTTCCACAGGATAACTTGTGTCTTCGATCTATGTTTGCTGATGATAGATAGTATGAATGAAACCAGCGAAACGATCGCGTATGCTGACGATCTAGTAGTCCTAATATATGGACATTCACGTAATACAATTGAACAATAAATTAATAAGGTTTTTCGTGAACTATATAAGTGGTGCCTAAACAATAAGTTGGAGATCTCAGCAAATAAAACTAAGTATTTATTGCTGAAAGGGAAATTGAGAAGGAACCCTTTAATTAGATACAATGAAGACAAGATGGAAAACAATGGAAGAACAAGTAAGTACAGTAAACTATCTGGTTGCTGAACTAGATGAGTATTTGAGGATGAATACACATATTCATAAAGTAAGTGATAGATCTATGAAATTCACCAACAAGATCATCACGCTTGCAGCAACAACGTATCGATTGCCTCTGAAGACAGTTCTAACATATCATAATATGATCTTGGTAGCTATTGTGGCACATGCGTCGAGAACGTGGTGTTTCCGGCTATTGGAGAACAAAACACTCGCAGTAAAAGTTAACAGGGTACAACGGAAGCTACTAATTATATTGACTAGTGCCTACCGGACAGCTCCTGGCGAAGGACAACTGAGGGAAGTAAGAAAGATAACTAGCGAAAACATTGAGAACGTGGACCAGCTTAACGAATGGATGCTATCCGGATGGTAAGCCGCTTGGGATAGCAGCAAGACAGGTCGTAGAGTATGGGAGCTTTTCCATAGCATTACGGAAAGACTCCCTTTGAACCATCTGGAGCCAAATCATGAGTTGGTACACTTCATCACAGGGGCCGTATAACAAGAAATTATGCGAATTGAACATCCGAGAAGACCCATATTGTGATTGTGGTGAGGTGGTCACACCGGAACATACTGTGCTATTTTGTCCGCTACTTAGTGAACTGGATGAATCGAAATCAAAGTTGTGGGGTTATCCTACTGGAGATATTTTAAGCAATGCTAATTTTGTGTGCAGACCTGAACGAGCTAAGTAACAAGGCCTCAACCATTTAATGTATCTTCGGAAAACTAGGTGATTAGGACTATAAATAATACTGATAAGTATCCCGGATAATAGCCTATAGGAAGGATCGACAAATGGAGTAATATTTTTGCTTGGGGAATAGTAATTTTGTTTGGGTTTGGTATGATAGGTAGGTGTATGAGTTAAATATCTTTTTAGTAGCTGGGTCATGACAGTCGAATCAACTAATCCTCTTATTTTCCTTGTTAGTATCTCAAATAATAGGATAGGACGATATAGGAGCGTATTTTCTTAAGTGGGGACGGGATGTGACGGAAAGTTTTTTTAGGTAGA
>JAGDQP010001901.1:21256-34025 GCA_022664845.1 Lepisma saccharinum
TATATATATTAACACGCTAGCGGCCATAATTTTTAAGATATTTGAACCAATTTTTTATATGTTGTTTCTAGGCTTAATAGCTCGGTTAAGTTCGTTAATGAGCAAAATCGGTCGCCATCTTGGATCCAAAATGGCCGCCGAACCCATTGTTGTATAGAATACACAGCCTAAACCGCTGGGGCTATTGAAATCAAATTTGGCATAAAGGTACAACATCACTTTTTGATTATGAAAATGTTACCTAATGATTTCAAAGACGCCATCTTGGATCCAAAATGGCGGACCTATAAAAACATTTTCCACACCGTTTGAGCTAGAGATACGAAATTTGGCATAAAGGTGCACTATGACGAGTAGCCTAGGGAAATATCACAACATTTGGGAAAAGTCGCCATCTTGGATCCAAAATGACCGCCCAAAATCCCATTTTGCACACCGTTTGAGCTGGATAAATGAAATTTTACTTGAAGTTGTACTATCACAAGTAGGTCACGGCAATATAAGAAAACTTTCAAAAAGTCGTCAACTTGGATCCAAAATGGCCGCCCCAAAAACCCAATTTCCAAATCATTGAAGGTAGAGGAACGAAATTTTCAATGAAGATGTATGACCAAGAGTAGGTTACAATAAATGGGGCAAATCTTCCCTTTGGGGGTGCAGCCCCCCGTGGGAAGGTGCAGATGTACTCCGTGGTGGTGTAGTGCTGCAGGGAGATTTTGGTTAAAATAAAGGAGGCGCATTCTCTCAAAAGCACTGAAGTTGGGGGGCGAGCCCCGGCTCCCAGCGAAACTTCGAAATCTAAGTCAGCCTGTAGGCCTACCGAAAGGGATTTTTTTTTTGTCAATTTGATGTTGTCAGTAATAAAATTAGTTATTTTAAACGTTATTTTAGTGTGTATATTTAGTTGTTCTCTTGCGCATTTATATTGGAATTGGTAATTGGTAATCAGGATAAAATTAAGATTTTAAATGATCGGCATAAACATTTTATCGAATTTGGAATTAATGAAACGTTTCTGTTCTTAAACTTGCATATGTATATATATATATATATATATATATGATTAGATCAATTTAAGAATTGATTAATTTGCCATACCTATATGGTAATTCATATATATATATATATATATATATAGCTTCAGTGTGTTAAAGGGTACATATCAGACTCGAAGTCAAATTGATGTCGAGTCAAAGAGTTCCCCGGAATTCCAATCCTGGCAAGTTCTATTTATTTTGTTTTCCGTGTGGAGTAGTATCATATATATGGGAACGAGCCTGCTCCAAGTGGGCGGTGGACGTAAGGGGCCTTGTGTTCACACAGAAATATATTAATGAAACAAGGGTTGCAGTAGGGTTTCTTGGCCTTTGGGCCCTTTAGCGTGCCCCTGCTAAGAAATTAAAATCATACCAATCAAGAAAATTATTAGGCCTATATTTGAAGCGGAATAACATTTCTATCCATGATTCTCGGGAATAGACCAGATGAAATGTGAGCTTTGCTTCAAGCTTTCTACGTTCTGAAAATGACGTCGCTGACTGACGTAGGAAGCTTGAAGCAAAGCTCACATTTCATCTGGTCTATTACCCGAGAACCATGGATAGATAATAGACACCAGAAGAACATACAGTCTACGGAATAACTTTTTCTTAATTTGAATTTCATTTAAGGCCTTTCAGCAACTTTGGCTCAGGCCGCTTTTGCTTAATGTATTTGGAAGTAAGCATAGAATCAAAGACCCAGAACGAAGAATTAAACTTGTCCAACCGGCTAGTCTTTTCGTTATTATTTCAATCAGTCAACCCCAGATCCTCCAGAACACCAACATTTTTACGGTCAAAAATCGATAGAAAACGTGCAAACCTCCACTTACATCCCAATTTTGACAGTACACCCCCGAAACTGAAAATTATGGCGGAATCCCTGATTTAAATGTTCAGCGCAATAGTTTATATGAACTCTCCCAACATAATGAAATTGTGATTTTGTGAATGTCCAACAGATCCTGTTCATTCTATGGTTCTATAGCGAATGAAATCAAAGGAATCTATCAGACCTATGTATTCAAAACAATGCAATTGCAAACTTCAAAATTTAACCACAGAGTCAAAACAACCACACTTCGGAACTATCTGGACGGTCATTTAATATTACATCTCAATGAGTCAATCACAAAAAATTAAGACAGATTTTCCGTTTTTTTTGTGTGTGTTTTTTGTTTTTAGATTGATGGAATTTGCGGCATGTAGAAGCGCGCGCGGAAGAAGGGGCTAAACAACATTCATCGAAATGAGAGTATGAATTTAAAGCTAATATAATATAATATGCTATTAAAGCTAAATGTAATATTCTTTCCTAAAAGTATATACGACCTTACTCCCTCCAAGGATTTTCTGTAATAACGCCACTGAGGTCACCCTTTAGACTTCTGCCATCAAACGCTTGCTATAGCCCACATGGTCAGAGATTCTGCCTGTCTTTACAGTTAAGGACGATGTAAAGGCAAAATTATGGGATAAGTTTTGTAGAATTTCTATAGATTTATAGCAGTAAAAAATTAGGTTTATATACTAGAGAATTGGGGTGATACTCCATCACTGCCCGGGGGTGGAGTGGCAGAATCCTTGATTAAAGTATGGTTAGGCAAGGCTAACATTGCGATAAAAGTAAGCACCATGTCTTACTAAATTACTATCTTTTACTAGCTTGCAAGGACATCAATTCCTTCCTTACTAAAGTACAACGAGAATATGAGAGGTTTTGACAGGTTCGTTTTCACTTTTGCAACCGCGTTTTATTTCTTTTTAGTAGGTAACATCTACTTATGAATGCGAAATAGTGCGGTTGTATCTAACTTTTTAAACACAAATTAAATGTTCTTATTGTAATATTTACGTATAAACAGGCAAAAAAAATTCTCTTTACGTTTAGCTGTCTTCATATTACATTCGGGTATATCTTTACAGTAACCACCAACACTGAAATACTTATATAAAATAAAATAATATTTACTCACCTGCTGAAATAAAATACGTTCAGAACACAGAAAAGAGAGAGTAACATTTCTTTTAGTTTATACGTAAATTGGAGAAATGTAGTGAAAGTTGACCGCAAAATACAAGTTTTTCTCTTTCACTGCTGCAAGTATAGTGCTACCATCTTGTGAGAGCTTGTAAAACTACGTGGTTAAAATGGGAAGTTAGCTTGTTATAATAACCCCGATGATCAAGTCTGTGTTTTGGAGAAGTACAGTAAATCACAGAATAATAAAATATATATAAGACAGTTTACTGGATGCAATCTTTTAATACAGTTTTATTTTTTTCTATGTCATTTATAATTATTTATATTAACAATTATCCCGGAACAATAATCAACCATACCCTGTAAAAACGGTATAGACTGCGTAACATTCACTGTTGAGGCACTAAATATGGTATAGGGTGATAGGCTGTGAAACACTCCATTAACATTCTAGAAATTTAAATATTCACCATTCTTGAAAGAGTTTTGAGTTACACCAAATTCTCGAGGGTTTCACGTAATTCGAATCACGATGTCTTTAAAATTGTTGACTAAATAGGAGGCTTGAAGAAAGTGTGCTGGAGATGGGCAGAAGCGTTTAATAAAAGTATGTCCAATAAGAAAAGAATATTACCTTCGTTTATTTAATATGCTGTTGTAGAGCACTGTTGATTTACTAATATATTGTTTTAACAGCTGCTTTTATATTGTCTTTTGAGGTAAGAAAGTTTTATGTGGATTGTGCGTACAACTGATTAAAAACATTCCAGTGCACATGATTTCTACTTCCTGTTTATAACTTGTAATATAATTTTTACTTAATTGCTTTTCGCTGTTGATAAGCGAAAGTTCATTATACATGAGCTGGATTTATACGTAGGTAACGATATTAAGATCTCATGGTTTACGGCATAAAACAAATCTAAAGTACGTGACCTAACATAGCGTTAAGTTACCCATGAAGCTTTTAGTTAGATCGATTGAGTAATTGTTTGGAATATATTAATACATCTATGCTTTGAGCAATAATATCATCATATTATTTGGAATAAACACAGTATTTTCGTCGGATACTGTAGTGGTCTCGCCTTGTAATTGGATGACGTGTGAGACCTGGCAGCAGCAGTAATTCTGAGTCTCTCTCAGATTTCCAATTATTTACTTTAGATATCCCCCAAACGCTGCTCTTAAAAAATACAGTCATTTAAATAAAATATTATTTAAAAAAGATACTACTAGTAACTTGTATTTCAAGCGCAATTAGGGAAAAACCACTCCTAATCATCTCTAGGAACAGAACTTTTAAATAAACTGAAACTAACTCTGTTCCCCCTTTTATTCATATATCAACAGTTACAAAAAATCTTCATTATATACATAACTATTATGTTTTGTTCTCTAATTCATAACATCAATTCTTACTGAAACATTGCTTTAAAATTACTAAATGGTTGAACTAAATATTCACAAATTTGAAATTACGATAAAAAATGTAGAGTAAAAACTCAAAAATGTACTTTACGTATATCCGTTACATCTGGATTAGCTGCCCACCTTTGAACAAAATAAAATAAAATGTCTAGGAAGTGATTATGTTTAGTTAATGTAAACAAGGAATATATTGGAAATGAACGTTTGATATCTAATGGTAAAGTCACACTGGAACTTGACTTAAAAGAATGGGAAATCCCCACTGGGTATAATATTCTTTTCTATTGTGGGGAATTCCCTCTACACAAGACCCCTTTAGTTATAAACATTGTTCATCTTAATTCCATCGTCATTTAAAAAAAAACAATACAACTTACGTCATTATTTGATCAAATGGTGCCTAAAATCAATAAGAATGCCAGATAACTCTGAGGAAAGATAAATCACATATTTTACTGACTGTGTGTGTGTTTAGAAGTTTCTGGTATTGCTCTGTAACCCGAATTAAGTCAGATTTTAACTTTGCGTGCTTATATTATTTCCGAAAGTATGTGTAATCCTTAACAGCACAGGACATCCATATTATTTACAAGTACGTCCGTGCTGTTTACAACGTCTATTTTATGGCCATGGAAATAGTGGATATGATATGAACATCCACAAAATCGATGGGCATAAAATGGGTGTGTTCAACTGCCAGTGAAAGTCCATATTCTGTCCAGAAATTGGATGTTCCTGAGATGGACTTTGTGAACGTTTATTGTTGACTTGAGGGCAAACGTTTCTTTATGTATCACTATTACACATTTGTTGCTCAAAGCCTGCAAGACAGGCATCTCAACTTAGCCTGCAAGAAAGAAGGTTGCCAGTGTGTGGGTATATTTGTGTGTGTGCGTATGAAATGAGTCTTGGCATTTTTTAAAAATTTATTTTATTTCAAGAGAAAATATTATTGTTGTAACATACTTGGATTTTTAGAAAATCTTAGAAGAATCTTGTACTTTGTAGCAGATAACAATAACGAACATATTGAAGAGGCACGCAACGTCCCGATTCTGTCGGGACCGTCCTGATTTTCGATCCGTTCTCCCGCGTCCCGATTCAATATTCGTCGGGACGCAGATTATCCCCATTTGAACCGTTCACAGTTAAAGCATAAATAATATTTTATTATTTAAAAATTCTAATCGTATAGGCATCAAACTATACTATTTCTATGAGACACAATTATGATTTTACTGTTTTCTAATTTTCTACTTCTTGACTCTTAACACATGATGGTAAAGCAATTCTTTGGAAGCTAACACAAAAGATTCAGTACAAGATGACACCGATATGTAGAATTGTCGGAAAACATTTCGTTTTCGAGCCCCACTTGCCTCGACATGTTTGTTATAAAATGTTACTTTGAAGAGACACGATTCTTTTCAGTTTCTTATAAGTTTGTTTGTAAAGAAAATAAATTTTGGGTAAATTAATATTTAAGAATTAGAGGCTGAATTCAAAATTAATTTTACATCTTCTAAAGAAGTTTAGGTAAAACGCAAATTTTTATGTCCTAAATTGTAAAATTTTCTAAAGGTCATACTCCAAGAACTATCTTTCTTATTGACCTGATGGAGGAGAATTTTTAAAAGGCAGCTAAAAATTCTGATTAAAATAATTCGTAACAAAAACTAATTTATTTTCGATAAATCGGACCGAATTTCTAACTTCAGAGGTAGTCGAGGAGCTTACGTGCTCCTGGCGAACAACAAAAATTTCGTCGTGGTTCTAGCGCTTAAGCAGCAGTGCCCAAAAAGAGGTTATGATTTGTTTCATATATAATATGCTTTATTCTATAACTTGTTTAATTTCAAAGTTATTATTTGATCTCGGTTATTCTCTTATCACAGAAGTTACTAGTCTGAGAACAGCATTTTTCTTTATCAGCTTCCCATCGAAGCAAGAGAGGATCAAAGTTTGATTGTTTTCAGCAATCAACCATATTAATTATGTTATCTTACAGAACATTAAGACTTAATTTCCAATGAACGCCATTTTAATGTTATTATTATTTCCTCATTATCATCTGGAATTTGCCTCTAATGTGATTTGTATGAATGTTTCTTGTTGAGTGAACACTAGAAATTGGAGAAAGATATAAGATTAATTCAAATAAATATTTTTTTTTCGATCTCTGTGGGCTAGGCTTCTCTCGCAAATGAATGTGAATTTATAACAATAACATTTTTCTTGTCTCTGTGTGTTCTAGGCCCCTTCTCACTGCTACCGCAGTTTTTAAGTCCTAAGAATACAAATTTTACTGCTCCAAACACTAAATGTCCTTCTCGAAACTTTCTGGGTCCGCCACTGACATAGTATGTTTCATGCAGAATTTAGAATTTTTAGGAACGTCTCGTGCAAGAAATTGAGGTTCAGTAATTTGACTTAAAGACATTTCCTATTGATCAAGACAGTGTGAGATGCTACCGATTGATCCACACAAGAGTACCATTTTATATTAGTAAATTACCATATGTCTTTTTTCTTTCTAGTTAAAAGCTTACTACAAACACATGGAAAAACATAAGAAAATTTATAGTGAAATTAGTCCATACAAGAATACTGACAGTGTTACAGACTTTATTGTTGCACCTTCGCCATATAGAGACAACGAAGGACGGAGAGTCTTGTTCTTTAATATTGGTAAGTGACTAGAACGTTAAATAGAAGGAATATCATTACAAAAGGTTTTTTAGTTGAATCAGACTGTGGAGTGAAATATGCATTCATAACTTAATGCAACAAATGAAATAAATGGCCCTTCCGAAACGACATATCCAATTCAGTTGAAGTTTGGTAAACAGAGACAGACATAACCACAAAGCAACTTATATCGTTTGTCAGATGGCAAAGCCAAACATAGATATGCAGAATCTCCTCAAAATAAGCCGCCTCTTTGTTGATACATTATTCCAAACAGCAATACAAACCATGGTCCAGATTCTGTCGTCATCCTGAGGATTCTGGGCAGTGGGATTCTGTATATTCTTACATGTTCTTATGTTACTTCCCGTCGTATCGCAGACATCCTCGATAGATAAAAAGTATGCAGACATCGCTGGGCTTCCGAGGCATGACATTGCATAACGCATTGGGCAGTTATTTGGTGTGTGTGGGGGGAGAGGGGGGGGGTGATCTCCCTTTAACTTGCTAAAAATAATCCTGAAATGTTCAGCAGAAAGGATACCAATGCAGACTGTAGCACTTTACATGTCATACAGCTATCATAGAACTTGAATAGGAAGTAAAATTGTCATGTTGTTGAGATGATGACCCCCATACTATAAGATAATGTTTGTCCTAGAATGGATTATCCCCCTTCCTCAGTTCTGATCCACACAAGCCCACGTCCATTATCGTCATCAAATAAGAAATGGGACTCGTCGCTAAAGACCACACTACGCCTTTTCCGTAACTGTTCTGGTACTATTCGAGATGCTGAATATGTTAACGCGTCTGGAAATATCTCGAACATAACGTAAACGACGTTATGCCCTTGACACTGGAATATTACGAGCTCGTATATACACCAGCCAGATGACAAGTTACCGAACATCTGGTTACACGTCTGTCTGTTAGGGTCGCTCACACTACCCTGTTTCATTATGGACTGAAGTACTCCGCTGGTCAGGAACTCGACTTATTGGTAGTTAAGATCCTCGTCCTTCACTACTTCTTTTTCGTTAATGTCCTGTGTAACCAACCAGTCAAAGCAAGAAATAAAGCTATTCAAAGACTTCAAACAAAAACATGTAATGTGTTTTGGAACCTTCACATTCAGTAAATGAAACCAAAACTAAAACAGACAGCGGCATTATAATCGTATCATATGAACTAATGACAGTCTTAAAAATATATCTAAATTGTAACATTAATAGATATAACACAGTGCTAAAATTTAGCATTTTTTCTAGATTACTATAGATACGGCTTTAAAGAAAGGCCACAGTGCAAACCTGTTAGAGAACCTGTGCAAAGAGTTAACTGTATTTGTTGTTTAGGTAATTCATAACATAAATAATTAAGAAACGCTTAGATAATGTGAAATAATTTCAAGAAAATCATATTCGGATAGCAATTCTTTCAGAAAATATCGGACGAATACCTCGATATGAACAAGCAGGGAACAAGGAAAAAGTGAATAAAGGTAACGCAATATACTTCAAAAGTGATGGTCATAAATTGAACGGTGAAATCCTCTGACCGAATTTGCCCAAATTGGAAATATGGTTTAGTACTCCTGGCTTCAACTTTACTAATTTGTTACAATTTGAATAAAACGCAAACCCGAAAAGAATGTTGATTCCTTGCAATTTTTATTGTATCAAATTTCACTATGTGTAGATATATATTAACAGGTAAATGTAATATTGGACCAAGAAGTGTAATATTTTATCAGTGTCACATTTCTTTTACTTGCCTTTTGAAGAGCTAATTACTCTTTCAAATACTCGTCTCTGTCCGTGTGGGAAGAAGTTTGAGAGCTGCGTAGATGCTGCTGATTGCTAAATACTCTGATTTTTATCACGTAGCACACAGTAAGAATCATTATTCAGTTTCCTTGAACAATATGTCAATAGAACAATGAGAGCAAGAAGTTGTGAGAAAGAGTCAGTGTCGTTGATAACGAAAGAAACGTTTTATTGTGCAACACTATCTAAGTTCGTGACAATAAATTTTTCTTTTGAGTTCTTTAGGATAACACATTGATCTAATAAGCATGTATGATACTTGATAACATGTTAATAGAAAGAAAAACAATTTGTATCTGAATTTCATGTGTCAAAACATTTGTTTATGGCTTTAGGTTTATATGATCACGTGCAATACATATTTAAAGAAGTTTTCCCAGCTGCCGTGATATCATGAAGAATGGTAGTTTTTTGAGTGACGCTCACAAACGAATCTGTTAGCGGTACTCACATATTTACAGCTAATTTCGGATCTAGCGAACTGTAAGCCCGATTCCAATGCTTGCATTTGAAAGCTTTTTGTCATACTAAGAAACAAAAAAAGAAAATGGGTTGGTAGGACCTCCCTGGAACCCTCTAGAGTGGTGCAAAAAAAGTCAAAATTTCACATATCCGATGATAGTCATATTAGCGATATAAGAAGTTCGGTGGGAGAGTCACGATAGCATCCGTCAGGGCAAGTACACTTTCGACTATGGGAGAACACGGTCTCACGATTTCGGAACAGGATTCCTCATTAAGAACATTATCCTTCAGGCGGTTCAGAATATAGAGTTCGTAAACGAAAGACTATCGTACGTTAAGATACGTACTCGATGGGGCAACACGGTTTTAATAAATGTCTATGCTCCAACCGAGGTAGCTAATGATAACGACAAAGATATATTCTACGATGAGCTAGAAAGGCTGTTTGACCGAATACCAAAGTATAATTAGAAAGTTGTGTTGGGTTATTTCAACGCAAAGGTAGGAAGGGAAGAAAAATATTGACCTACTATAGGCAAATACAGCCTTCACGAAAAGACCAACAACAATGGAGAAAAACTGATAACTTTCGCTATTTCGAAGGACCTACTGGTAAAGAGCACGTACTTCGAACACAAAGTCATACACAAATACACATGGGCATCTCCGGACGGCAAAGTTCTTAACCAGATCGATCACGTATTAGTAGATAGACGAAGACACACCAATATAATGGACGTTAGGGCGTACAGAGGAGCGGAAGGTGACACCGACCATCGATTAGTAATCACAAAAGTAAGGGAAAAGTTATGCGCCGCGAACAGAGAAAGCAAGGGGTCAAAACAACTTAAATTCGAAGTTAACGATTAAATAATGCGAGCATAAAAGCAGATTTACCAACTCGATAATCGGTTTGATATACTTGAATATCATTATCAAACAAGCTTCAGAAGGAGAAACGCAAGGCTTTGAAGGTTCAAAGTGTAATAAGTAATACAACCCCCACGAAATATATCCTTATAGTACATATAAGCCAAAGTCCTGGAACCTAACTAAACCAATAATGCCACCTTCAAATTGAACAGATTATGAGCAGTATTCCGATCGAAGTGGCTACTAATCACGTACCATGATAACGATAAGCCACATGCTGTCCAACACACGTCAACAATTCATGGACTTCGGTTGGGAAGTTTTACCCCACCCGTTCTATTCTCCTGATTTAGCCCCTACAGACTACCACCTGTTTTGCGCTTTGCAGAACTCTTTCGCTCGGAAAAAATCTTTGTTCATAAAACAAGCTGTGAAAACTGCCGTACAACAGTTCTTCGACTCCAAACCTCAGGATTTTATAAGCGTGGGATTCATCTCCCACCAAAAAGATTGCAAGAAGTCATCAATTGCGATGACGATTATACACATTACTAGGCGAGTACCATTTTGTGTTGTTCGCACTTCTATATACACACCAAAAACGGGTAGGACTTTTTCACATATCCAATATTTGTATAACTGAATACTAGAAGGAGATAATAACAATTAACTCGGAAGGGGAGTGGGGTCAGCGAGACAGTTTTTTCATTACTCATAAAACTTACATAATATCATAGTTCATTTATTCTACTCCAGTGACGGCTTCAGCCTATTGCTTCTTACAGCCTGCTAAATGGCATGAAACTGTGTTTTACAATATGCTTGTTAGTTCACGTTATTCATGAAGAAAAATGTCCCGCCCTCTTCACGTTTCATTGTTGTTGCAAACTATTTGTTAATGTCAGAGCCAAGGTTACCACCAGAACATCATCTATCCAGACTCCGTGGTCTGGTGGCAAACATTGGTGACTTGAATCTACACTTGATCAGTTCTAATGAGGTAATCAATGAGAAATATAAGTATGTTAAAGAACATGTTTCACTCGTCAGTGACAATTCGGACCACATCGCTTAGAACACTACCTCTTAATATAGTTATTGTTCTAAAGTATGTGGAAAACATATATTCTAATATATATTATTCAACCTATATTCAACAACTTGCCTCCATACTTTATCCAGGCTTAGCACTGGTAAGTTAGTTAAGAACTGGTGTGTTCAAAAGATGGAAAAGTTAATCATTTGTCAATTCAGTTACGGTAATTCATCATTTGAATTCGTTATTATTGTCGTCCAGGCACTTGGAATTTATGTGTTTTTAAGGGTTCTATTTCTGGGATGAAAATCTGTAATTCCATAGTAATTCACCATGTTGAATTCAAATCTGATATCAAAATTTTGCTATTACAGTTAGCTTTTCAATAAATCCAGTGTGTTCCATAAGTCCATGACTTAAAAAAAAAATGCTTGGAAGAAGAAATACGATAACAAGCTTTCTGTGTGAAAAAGCACTTAATAGTACAGGGTAAGTCAAAATGATGTACCCGATTTCATAAATGTATTTTGTGAAATATAATGAACATATCTGAATGTAATACATGTGGTAAGAAGGGTAACTCTCAAAGTTTTTTTCAGTCACATCACAAGTGCTCTATGTGAGCACCTCGCGTAACACGACACACATCAAGCCGATAGTCTATCTCCTGCCAAACCTTGTGTAGTGTGTCACGGTCAATCTCTGCAATGGCTGCTGTGATGCGGGCGCGAAGGTCACCCAATGTTGTTGGAAGTGGTGTTACGTAAACACGATCCTTTATGAAACCCCACAAAAAGAATCACACGGGGTCAGATCGGGGGAACGAGGTGGCCAACGAATGAGAACTCGATCCCCTGAGATGCACGGCCTATCCAGCGCTGTGGCAATACCTCATTGAGATGATCCCGAACGCTGCCATGGTAATGCGGAGGGGCACCATCCAATTGAAGAATGAAATCTGCACTATCCTCTTAGAGCTGTGGAAGGAGCCATTGTTGCAGCATATCAAGAAAAACATGTCCTGTCACAGTAGGTTCAAGGAAGAGAAAGGGCCCATAAATCTTTTCAGGGGAAATGGCACAAAACACATTCACCTTGGGTGAATCGCGTTGGTGTTCCACAACTGCGTGGGGATTATCAGTTCCCCAGATCCTTACGTTGTGTCTATTCACATTCCCAGAAAGGTGAAACACCGCTTCATCACTGTAACGTAACCTTTCGGCGAACCCATCCTCTTCCATTAACGTGAGAAAATCAGCACAGAAAGACGCTCGAGCAGCATAATCAGTGTCTCTTAAGGCTTGTAGCAGTTGCAAGCGATAGGATTTCATTTGTAAACGTTTCCGCAGAATTCGCCATACAGTTTTCTGTGGCATTTCAAGTTCCCTCGCTGCCCGGTAGGTAGACTTCTGTGGACTCCGCA
>JAGDQP010001901.1:34125-113152 GCA_022664845.1 Lepisma saccharinum
ATAGGATTTCATTTGTAAACGTTTCCGCAGAATTCGCCATACATTTTTCTGTGGCATTTCAAGTTCCCTCACTGCCCGGTAGGTAGACTTCTGTGGACTCCGCACAAAACTGGCGCGAACACGTTCCACTGTTTCTTCCTCAGCTGAAGGACGGCCAGTCGATTTTCGCTTACAGATGCAGCCCGTATCTCTGAATTTTTCATACCACGTAGGAATGGTTTTTTCCAGTAGGTGGGTCTCTGCCATACTTGGTACGGAAATGCCGTTGAACACTCATCACAGAGTTGTTTACATGGTAATCCAGCACACAGAACGATTTCTGCTCTCCAGTCAGCGCCATTTTCGTTAACTGCTTCCAGCGCCGCGTAGCGGTAGACAATGCAACCACGCGGGACATAAACTAAACTCAACTCAATTTTGAACTTTTGCCTTTCCTTGGGCGTAGCTCACATTAAGATATGTTCATTATATTTCACAAAATAAATTTATGAAATCGGGTCCATCATTTTGACTTACCCTGTATTTCCGAATATATTCCGAATATAAAGGAGAGGAAATAGTTTACGCGTAATTCGAGCATTCATGTACGGTATGTATGTATACAAAGCACGCCATATGGTGACAAAAGGGAATTTGAAACATAGTTCCTGGCAACACTATCAGTTTGAACTTTTCCGAGGTTGGCAATACTTCCCACCAGTGTTTTGTTTCTGCAAAATATCATTGATTGCTGCGAGTTAAACAAACTGAGCGTGGGACACTAATATTGCCGAGTTTATGTGTGTAAACTGACATCTGTTGATTCAGGATTTAGAAAAGAGAAAAACATATTACAAAAGGAAAAAAAAATAAACCATTTATGTATTTCTTGGTGACATAAAGATTTCACACGATGAATGACACAATATGACCACGTTTGTCATGTATTGTACACTATTTTTTACCTAGGTAAATATGTGTCATGGACTTACGGTATTCACTGAAAAAAACTAACTGTGATAGCGAAATTCTAATATCAGATTTGAATTCAGTATAGCAAATACTGTAGAACCTTCATCCATGCTTTCTTTTGATATTTATATTTTACATGTGTCGTTGATTATGGGACACCCTGTATTTCTAAGAAAACTATCCCTGATAGCGAAATTCTGATTTGAATTTAAGACGGCGAAATACTACGGAATTACAGATTTTCATCCTGTTATTTCTTTGTAACACATTGAATCAATTACTGATAAAAGTACTAACTGAAAAATATACTTATTATTTTCTGCTTAACACTAAAATCTTGATTTTTTATTTTTATTTATGACCTTTAGGGATCTTAGGCTCAGAACGAGATAGGGTGAGGCAGAGGATGTTCGAAATTAGTCAGCCAAGGCCTAGTTTGTAGGTCCCATCCTGGCATTTGCCTGGTGAGACTCAGGAAAAACCTATATCCAAATGTAACTCACTCTGATTTTGAATAGAAGCAATCCTTAGAAACATGAAAATTTCGCATTTACTGTTAAAGCGAAATTTCATTTTATGATATAGTTTTGATATATATTTAGGCATTAATCACACTGGTAATTTAAATTTGAAACTTGTTAAATATTTACGCTTTCTCCTTCTCTTATTTGCGATGTGGAACCTAATTAGCGAAAATTTTACATCAAAATCCAATGTAAACGAAGTTGAGTTTTATTAAATTTTATATAATTTTTATAGGACTTTATTCGAAACATTTTGCAATGTTCAATCTATTGATAAATCAAGGATGTTTGATTTTAAGGAAAGCATAAAACAATAATAATGATCACAAATTCAGGAGAGACAATTATCATTGGAGAGTCCTAAAATCTAAAACGTAAGTCCAAATGTAAACTTCTGTAACATCAAAGTGCGCTTTTATTATTTTGCTACTGAATGCAAAATTTAGATGTATATTGCGACAAAACACGAAAGTTTAATTTCGTTGTGAGAAATTTCCGTATCTTTTGAAAAACACGTTGATACTCACTGAATGCGGTCACCCTTCTCTCATTCAGTTTTATGTACTCCGTCGCCTACGTTTCAATAATCAGAGTAATTCAGTCACACATATAGCAATTGTGCTGAGTATGACTTTTTAAACACTTCACCAAGCGGAAAATACACGTAAAGATTAGGTTTCAATTTGTTTAAACAATAAACCAAGAAAAACAACGGTTCTTTATCAATTAATTAGAAAACGTGAATATGGAGTATAAATATTTAGAACTATCTATGGTAACATTAAGGATGAATTGTTCTATGGTTGTTTTATTCCTGCAGAAACGTTAACAATTCCCTTACAAGACCTAACGTAGTACATTTAAGACAGAACTACAATTTTCATGAGTCAGACATAATTTGAGGCGTTGCTAATTCTTGTAAACTAATATTAGGTACAAGTTGTATAGAAAATGAAAAAAAGTATAATTAACTACCTGACATGTAGTAATTTAAAAAAAAAATAGGTAATCACAAATATTCAACAACGCTGACAAAGCATGCAATAAAAGGTAATAAAATCCAAACAACTTCATTATTAAAAAAAGGAAAGGGAGGAAGTCGTGATGACAACGTTAATTATGATGAAGAATAACAAATATTAGGCGTAAAATTAAAACGTGAGGCATTTAAACCAGATTAATAGTTTTTTGAAAGATGTTGTACAATAAAAGAAGAAACATGTTATCCTAATTCTCTACAGGAATTCATCAAGAAAAATACAACAGACTTGACTTTTAGAAGAGTAATTTGTAAATGGTAACACTGTAAGCGACAACATAGATAGGTCTATTGTAGCGTGGTTTCTGGATTATATCCACTCATTTTTATAAGTCGATTAATTTGTGGAATGAAAGTAAAATGTTACTAAAATCTGGCGAAAGTAACTTAACGTACTGAGAACTTCTTTTTATTCTTACTAACAATTACAGGGATTTCTTCTATTGTGTTTTTGAAATACTGTGCTAGTCTATAATGTACACAAGTTCTACTGGAATCAATAGAAAGGTTGCAAAATATTTTGATAAGACTTTAGAAACCTTTTTATTTCGATTGCTGGAAATATGTCATCAATTTTTAATTTCAATAAATTTAGACGATAAAGCAATATTATTATTTTTTTTTACAGATATAATAGCATAAGTTATCGATTTTCTCATCTATATCGTACTATTTGATGTATTAGTGTGGTTGGATTTCTCAAATTTGATACAGGATATGTACAGATGTGAATGTCTTAATATACACAACCTGAACCGAAGAATACAAAAATCTTTAGAGATTTACACTTTCCAATATCAATACGCGAAATATTCAAGTGTAATACGTTAGGTCCCACCTGGATACACAACAGCTTGTGCCTTAGCTTAAATTGCATTCTATAACTTAACCTTTGATGCATTAGATTAAATTACTAGTTACATCAACACACGATACGTATTGTAATGAAACGATTTTTTTTCTTATTATGATTACTATAACCGTATGTATTCTCTGAAATACTAACATCCACAATACTCAAATATATGCTTATTAATGATAAACAATCATTATAATTAGCACTATTTATTAAACGCTCATTCATTTTTAGGATTATGTACGTTTCACCATATGTTCATTGGCATTCAAACCTCAGACATTCGCAGAGTCGTGTATGTCCATACAGCAAACATCTTCTGATATGACTCTGCTTTACTCAAAATATTTTCTAGAACTACTTGTTCTAAGTGTCCATTTCTATATCCATGTTAATAATAATTGTAACAAACTAATTTTAATAGATTACAATATATCATAGAATACTCCTCATAATATGTGTTTACGTCATTGAACAGCTTTTAGTTATCCTATCATAATTTATTAAAAATTGCGCTCCATAAATTATTGCTCTTCTCAATGCAAGCATACTCTCGATATTATCTCATAATTCTAACTTATCATCTATCCATTTCAGTTTATTTTTTTAAATGATGTCTCAGTACAGTAAATTGTCCAAGAAATGTTCAATACTTAAATTGATAACAGCAAAGAAGCAAACTTGTTTTAAAATACCAAAAATTGAAGTTAGTTACAGAGCCGTACGCTCTATAGACATATGCATCATTATGTTACAAGAAGAAAATGTTATTGTAAAGATCATTATATGACGTCACTACTACATATTGGAAACAATTCTGCATGTTGTTTCTTTGCTGTTACCGCCATGCAACAGCGCCTGAGCCAAAGGTCGTAAGTAAATTCAAGTTAAAATTCAAATGCATGGTGTAATTTGAAAATTTGATTTTTTTAATTAATGGTCTAACGACTTTGTGAGCTACAAGGAATGAGACCTCCGATTTTTGCTAATGTGAGCTTCAATCCAAACCACTGCGTTGAAAGCGACCCCACAGGAATTGAATACAGAACCACACGCACAGAAAACGATAATCATTCAGACAACCGCGGACTATGTAAGTTGGAGAAACTCACACCGAATTAAAAGTCAAATCTGATGATTTTGAAACACTATATTTAGGTTGACAACTGACCAGGTCAAAACTATTCTTAAAATTGTTCGCCATCACAGCTAATGGTGTTCTGTAGAATCAATAAATTTAAGAAAAATTATTGAATATTGCACCAAAGGAGTAATTTTTTATGTTATTTGATAGCGATTTCAGTATTATTAGAAGGAAACTGAAAAGAGAGGATAAATACTATATTATTCTTAATTGACTTAATCAATACAAAATAAATAAAAACAGGCAATAAGAGACTTCAAAGCTCAATTTTCAGAAATTAATTTGCCTAATAACTAGGGTAAAATAACTATGCACCAAGAGCGAAGTTATTTTCTTTTGAATTTCAAAACGCCACTTAATAGCAGTATTCATTGATCTAAAAATGCATTCGACACGGCCAATCATAAGATACTGCTTCAGAAACTATATATTATAATAGCCTGTGGAATATATGACAGGTTACCTACAAAGTTAAAAGCAATACAACTATGTTAACAAGCCCACATCAAACTTGAAAACATTAAATTTGTAATAACACAAGGATCTATTTTAGGACCGCTACTATTTTAATATATTAAATATTTACCAGAAATTTTAAGTTAATCAAAGTGCCTATTATTTGCAAGTGACACAATCATATTCAAGAAGGGATACACTTGATTTAGTGCAAAATATAATAAATAACAACTTACGCAAGTTAGAACACTGGTTCAAGACTAATAAATTGACACGCATTTTGACGAACATTTTGCATGAAAAAGATACGTCAAGGAAATATGAAAAACATGCGTTACTGCACATCAGTACACTTTTCAAAATTCTTCGAATGCATCCCCCTAAACGTAACTAACATATATTTTTATGTTTTTGTACACCAATGCATTTCATATTGCATTGAATCATGGTATGGGAACTAACAAACAAACGTAAACAATACAAACGAAAATTATTTGCTTCGCTTACGAAACGTCCAAACTTTATTGCAAACACGCCTCCTCTATTCAAAGAGCTTCCAAATTTCAAACGCTAGTGGATTTTTATTTATGTTGCCTAATGTACAGCTTACTCACTAACGATGTTACTATGTTATCATCCTAAACAACAGCTTTGACATGCCCTATAATAACAGAAGCAATTAAATATTATTTAATACTACCCAGACCATGCTAAAACTATACATTGCAAAGTCTCAAGTATTAGTGCTTTGAACTCTTTGCCATCAGACATAAGAGCAGCAAACCACTTACAAACAAACAAACAAGTTTCTACAGCAAAACCAAATTGAACTGTAAATTTTAGTGGATGTTCTTAGGTATATTGTAATGAAGTTTTTCGCATATATAATTACTGTATTTTCTCGTCATTTTTTTGTAAGAAATTAATAATTATTGAGCGAAGGAACCATAAACAGTATCTGCTCTGTTCCATCTAAATTTCTGCAAGCTAAAATTATTAATGAACAGTATTGTATTGTATTGTATGGCATTGATCACGGTGATAGTTTTAAAAGTTAATCATTAGTACTTTATATAATAAGAAAACGTAAACTTCCCTTCCGCTCGAGATCACTGAAACAGTAGAACGAATAAACAATTTTAATTGCACGGGCTACATCATTTCATTAAAGATATGAGTAAAAGAAGGAAATTCTCTACATGAGACCACTGTGGTGGTTGGAAAAGGGTGGACTAATACATTGTTCCGTGTGGATAAAACAGGCAGCCGCAAATTCATACAAGTTGTTGATACTATTGTCATGAGATTATTGCAAGTTGGATGAGTATGAATACACTGTATCCTATGAATTAGTATGAATAAACTAAGCGGACGTTGCTGTTACTAGGTTGTGTATTTGAACCTTCGGCAATTTTTTGATATCCCCATAGTACGTATCAGCAGCCATATTTTTCAGTGTGAATGGACATAATTCCAATATCATATTGATCTCCTTGCTAGACATGAATATCCCAATTGTATATTTTGCTGTCTGTTTCAAATGATAGAGTTTTCCACCGTTTTTGTTTATCATTTAAGGAAGATGGAAACCTAGCAAATATTCTCTCGATGATATATACAAGTGTTTGGTTATGTTGATGGAACTATCCGTGCTGGAGCCCACAACTCAAATTAATGGAGGTGTATGTATTATAGATCTCGCTGGATTTAGCCCCAAACAATTGCTACACGTTACTCCATCGGTAGCGAAAAGGATTACCGATTTGTTGCAGGTGAGTGGAAGACAAAATGATTATATTACCGCGCTTATATTAACTAACATGAGTTGGCTGTTTGGGTTTAATGTTTAATTCAGTTAAAATTATAATCTGTTTTTGATCCACTTCTCATTGACCTAAGAACTTGAAATTTGGTACACTGTTGTATTCTAAGTAACAATACAGAAATCATGCTATAAAAGTAGAAAACAATTGCTTCATGTATCTCCCATAATGTACGGTTTTGTTTAGTAAGTTAAATTTTTGCTCCATTTTAAGATTTTAAAATAACAATAGGACAGTCCTATTATAATTAACTAATTAAAACTTTTTTTCTTTCGTTCCATAAAAAGAACCGACTTGCCATAAGTTTTTTTTTCTGTCGCCAGAGGGCAGGATGTTAGGGAACAGAAGAGTCATCTAGCACTAGTTTTCAGAACTCGCTGAACATTTGCAGACAAACAGAGAAAATGTTTTCGTTAGTTATATATCTTAATGTGTTCTTTTTTGCAGTTTCTGCAATTATTAAATTTGTTTATGGTGTAGCAACACTTTACTGAATACTATAGACCGCCCGGCTGATCGTGGGGTCCCAGGTTCGATCCGCGGCCCTGCCAATGGATTTTTTCCAACGCGAGATGGTCTGGAACGGTGTCCACCCAGCATTGTTATGCAATTGGGGAGTTACTGTGAATAAAATACAGTGGCGATCACAGTTGAGATCGGCTCTGCTCTCCCAACACGTCTGGTCAGCGTAGGAGCAGTAGACCAATTCCTGCCTCCGGTAGAGACCTCATCCAGTAGTGGATTGAATATGGCTGTGAATTATTATTATAGTGGACTTGTTTTTATTTTTGAAAAAAAGGTCTGAAATTTTAAAATAGTTGCATTCTCCTATTGTAACTTTGTTTATTTTAACCTGCTGTTTTAGTAAATTTCTCGCTACCCGAAGTCAGAACTCCCGGAACCATAATTTTGGTTACGCCTTGATGCTCACAAAGACTCAACAAACAAAGTAACTATACGGTAGCAACCATGAGATGGATACCAGTTAAAATTTTCTTAAACAGTTCTTCTTTTCCTTATGGTTCGGAAATTCCCTTCACGTGACTAAGTAATTTTATATTCATTTATTTAATCAGTGAGTAACAATTTAAAAAAAAATTCAACGGGTCATGCGACTAATTAAAACAACAATGGTAATGGATATGTCCCTGAAGTCAACAACTAAAACAATAGACTTGAATGTATTCAGCATTATGTTTACATCACAATATATAATTTTTAAGGATTGTTAACATACAACACTAGAAAAAAATTCCAGTTCGAGTTCATTGATAACGCGAGTTCATTGATAACGAATACAATGTATTTAGAACATGACATCGTGGGTCCCATTCTTATTCTATATTTACACTAAGTGCACTCAGCATCTAACGTAACGCACTCTATCACCTAGGCAAAACGTGGAGAGAAACTGATATCAGATTGGTCTATACTTACTTCCATTAAAAAGTAGTTTACAATCTTCTGACCTACAGTCTGTTCTTTTGTGGTAATTTTGCACTATTTACGCTCAGATTGTAAGACAGTCTAAGGTATCAACAATAGCAAGTAGAAAGAAACTGACTTCAGATTTAATTAAGGGATCTCGATTTACTTGATCTTTTCGCGTCTGGTGACATCGCCATTTTTCCTATCGAAATTTGAAATTTAAGCCACCAGGAGTACAGCAGGAGCAGACTAAGAAGTAAATAGGTTGACTGTTTGGAGCGTTCTTGTTGTTAACTTGCTTGCTACCATTTTTAACATATAGTCGGTCTAAAAAACTTAGCTGAACCAACACAAGATGCGGCTACAATGTGTAATATCAAGAGCCAAGTGGTTATACGGATTTCATTAATATCTTTTACGTAGGGAATCATGATATTTTACTTTAAAATATGGCAACATGGCATATAGCTAGAGAAAATGCTTGATCATATTTAGAGAAATGTTACCAAGACAAAACCATGTTACAACCAAATTCGATACCTGAACCAACGACTGTCAGATCACGTCTTTCTTTTATTACTTATAAATAATCCTTCAGCTCATGCGCTATATTCGATTTCATTACTACTCGCTGATGACTTAATGATATTTAGGAAAAATACAAACCTGAAATAACGACCTTAGTCCAGTGGTGCAACTGACAAAATTAGTATTAATCAGGAGAATATGTTGGGACATTCGAACTCAGTTTTAATGCTAGATCTACAACCCCACCCTGTTGTTTGTCCCACCATAAAACTTAGCTATAACAGACCATAGTATGAACTTAAAAGTTACACATTATCTACGAATTAATTACCAAATTTTAATTCTGCATTTGAAGTAGCATAAGTTTTAGCTGATAATGAACACTAGCAGTGCCTGGATTCAGAAATTTTCCTATGGGGGCAAAGTTAAATTTTGCCGCCCTTTCCACTGCCCTTTAGCCTCCCTTTCCTTCGTTTTTAGGCAAACAACACAACCGGCCACAACATTGTCTTGCACCACGTAGTGCATCTTTGTTATCTTTTCTAGAGCCTGTCATGGCATCGCTATTACTAACTCAAGTAAGGCAGTACATCTGCCTATCTGACTTGAATCGCAGTTCTGAATTTTATAGATGAAGGTGGGTTGTATGAAATGGCATTAACAATGTCTTAGCGCGTCGGCATTGACATTTTGAATACGTTTAGGACAATTTCAATTCAATAGGCAATTTTACCAGGTGCGTAAATATGAAATCGGAATTTATGTACAGAAAAGACACAGTGATTGGAAGACAATGCTAAGAACTATTTTATTCGAAGTATTGGCCATCGCTAGTGATACATTTCTGCCATCGTTCCGGCAATGTGTGGATGCCAGACCAAAAGAACTGTGTCTCTTGTGCTGCAAACCAGTCATCAAGCAATTTTCGTACATTTTCGTAAGATGTGAAGCGCTGGTCAGCAAGTGCGTGTCCCATGGATGCAAATAAGTGAAAATCGGAAGGCACCAAGTCTGGTGAGTAAGCCGCATGCGGAAGGATTTCCCAGCCAAACGTCGCAATCGTTTCCTTGACCGGTTCTGCTGTGTTGAGGGGTGAATTATCGTGAAGCACAATCATTTTATGTTGTCTTTGGTCATAGTCTGGTTATTTTTCACGCAAAGCTTGATGCAAATCTATCATTTGTTGTCGGTAACGTTGGATACTAACGGTTTCGAAAGGTTTCAGCAGTTCAAAATAGATCACTCCCTTCTGATCCCACCAAACACAAAGCATTGTCTTCCGTCCATAGCGATTTGGCCTTGCAGTCCATGTCGCCGGTTCTCCTGGACTTACCCATGATCTTTTACGCTTAGGATTCTCGAAATAGATCCACTTTTCGTCACCAGTCACAATTCGATGGAGAAATGATTTCCTTTTGTACCTGGCAAGCAGAATTTCGCAAGTTGTTTTTCGGTTTTCCTGCTGTCGTTCAGTCAATGCATGTGGAACCCATTTTCCCACCTTCTGAATCTTGCCCATGGCTTTTAAACGTATGGAAACTGCTTCTCGTGTCACATTTAATTGATCCGCGAGTTGTTGTTGCGTTTGAGCGTCATCCTCATCCAACAAAGCTTACAATTCGCTGTCTGCCAACTTTTTCGGTGGTCTTCCACGTTCTTCGTTTCTCACGTCAGAATCACCACTTTTAAAATTTTAAACCACGCATAGCACTGTGACTTACCAAGAGCATGATCACCGTAAGCTTCGACAAGCTTGCGAAGCAATTCTGCAGCAGTTTTCTTCAAATGGTAAAAACAAAAATCAATGCTGTCCGCACATCGTAGTTTGTAGGTACAAATTGCGCCATGTTCAACGCTATTAAACACTACACTATGACACGAAACTTGTCTGGTTGTGAGTTACAAATCGTTATCAGCAGTCAAAACAAGCAAGTGGCGCCAAGGACGCAGTTTTACGGTAATCACAGTGACAGCTAACGCCGTCTATGCACAAATTCCGGTTTCGTATTTACACACCTGGTACTTCATTTTTAAGAGCTTTTATTTCTTTAGCTATTTGCCGCCCCCTAACGTGCCACTCGGAGCACTTGCCCTCTTCCCCCCCTTGATCCGGCACTGCCCACTAGTAACTTTATTAATAACATTAAAGTTATATTACTAAGAACAAAATTTTCTTTTCAATGTGCAGATTTTTTAAAAAGATAATATAGTCTAGCAATGTAAAATATACATATAATAATACACATAAACGTTTAAAATATGTATCTACTGACAAATAATATTTCAATGCATTAAAATAAATATTTCGTTTCACCCAATTAGAAGGACAGTTGATTTCCTTTTTTTAATTGGGTGCGTGGTGTTCCCTCTCAATTCGACCACTGTTTTAGGTTCATCAAAGTGTAAACGAAATAAATGTGCGGTGTGTACAATTCAATTTGTATTCTTTTACTGTCCAATTTTGGAATATTTTGCAATTATGTCGTTCTTCGGAGTTTGGACTACATAAAGTGTGTGATTTGACGATACGTAGGTCAACTTCAGTGGACTAAGCTTGACTGTTTTAGCGTTCGTAGTTTAACTACACCACTTGGGTAACTTAAATGAAAGGCGCTTGAATTTCATTACATAGCATGTCTTAAACTAAAGAACGATGGGACGCAATACACGACTCACAACGACACTGCATGCTGCTAATGAAGATGTCAAACAGCTCCAATGGTATCTAGGTCTATTTTCATCAGAGTCCTTTGAAGATCTTGCAAATTTCGTGGAAGGAGGAACAAGGCCACCCTCGCGTCGATTTAGAATATCCCACATTTGCCCAATAGGTTTGTGGTTTTGAAACTAAGGTGATGCTCGAAGCACCTATCTCCGTCCTGAGCCATGGTTATCTAAAGTCATAAATGAAATTCAAATTCAAAAGTATCTGTTGACTAGGCGAGCTATAAGGTGAAGCGTCCTGCAAAATGAATGACTCACCTCTTTCATGAAAATAAAGTCTTAACTTGATAATCCAAGATGCCATTGCTATATCGCTAAATTTTCATGGGTCCACACGTAAGGACATACAGTTTTGTACGTTTTCCGAAAGACATGTCCCTCAAACAAGCACACCTGTGCCTCCATAACTGTCTCCTTCAACAATGTTGAAAGGATGGCAAAGATCACCTACTTCTCATCTGCCAGAGCAAATCGGGACTCGTAAGTGAAGAGTACTGCTTGTGGGTCCAATTCACACATGCCCACTATAAACGCATCCATCTGTGCTGTTGGGTAAGTGATACACTGTATGTGAATGCAGTGTTTGATTTGCCAGGGAGATGCCGTGCATTTTCCCTGCTGTATGAGGATTTCATCCCCGGTTGTTGATTCAGAATATCACCTCAATCAGGGATAAAATCTGTATTTCTACCCAGACTTACCATCAACAACTAGTCTTAGGATCCCCCCTTTCGTAGCTTATAACAAATCGAACACTGAATGTATGTTTGTACCATTAAATTTGTTCGTTATTCTGGAATTTATAAAAAACAATTTAAGTTTGTATATTCTCTATTCTATAATTTATAACAAGCAATATCCGTTAAATTCGTTCCTTAATCTAAAATTTATAACAACCAATGTGTGTTTGAACCTTTAAATTTGTTCCTTATTCTGTAACTTACAACAAGTAATGTGTGTTTGTATTGTTAAATTTGTTCTCTATTCTATAATTTATAACAAGCAATGTGTGTTTATTCCGTTAAATTTAATTCCTTGTTCTACAATATATAACAAGCAATGTTTGTACCGTTAAATTTCGTTCCTTGAATATGTCTGAAACGTTCTGTAGGCTTACCATATTCAACGTGTAATTTTTGTTAATGATATTTGTTGTAGGCCTAATGAATGAACAATTCTATTTCGTTTTTCAGGGCGCATTTCCTATACGAATTAAAGCATTTCATGTAGTAAACCAAAATACACTATTTGATGCAGCATATGCAATTTTCAAACCATTTCTTAGCACCAAACTGAAGAACAGAGTGAGTACATCTATACAAACTAGTATTCTTACATTCACGTTACATTTATCGTTATTGGTGTTTCTTATATGTAATTGCTTATGTTTGGTGGTTCTTTTCTTCATATATATTAGTCATTTAATACATATATTAACAAATATCAATTGGTTCCTTCAGGTCATATCTCTTTCGTTTTGGGTTAGAACATTGTTGAAGAAATAGCTATTAACTGTCTCTCTTGATTATAAGGGCATACACAAGTCTTAGAACTGACTATGCGAGACGTTTCAGATTTTCCATAAGTAGTTCAATCTAATTGCGTTACAGCAAAAAAGATTAAAGATTCTTTAGTATCTCGGTTTGTCAATGGGTTAAAGATTGTTGATGGTGAAAAAGTTAGTTTTATAAATGTTTATCGAACATACATTGTCGTAACTGAAAAGACATATTAATGAACTGTGGATAAACAAATTACAACAATTTTTGTAACTACTGATGGGAATGGTTGGTGCGAAATCTAGAAGGCAACCAAAATTCCCGCTGTTTTTGACAGAAACAAAAAGGTTCACAGAAAATGTAACTTATATTAGTCCTTAAAGTCATACCCAATGAATCATACCTCTTGCCAACGTTCCTGCAGCTTCGCAATGCTCTGATGGTAAAAGTGAGAGTCTCGGACGCAAAGAAGGCGTGATTCTCTGCCACAGGTGTCTCGTTGGCGAAGGATTTTTCACGATGGTTGTTCTCCAGGGAATGGAAGAGATAATAATCTGTTGGAACAAGGTCCAGGAAGTATGGTGCAGTGCCTCCCAGTCCACTCACTATAAATTATGATATCCCTGGCCAACCACGCGCCACATGCGGTATGGCATTGTCGGCAAAGAATAGTACACCATTCTGATTCAGAAATGCTGGTTCCTTCTTCTGCAGAGCCTATTGTACACGTTCCAACTGCTGCGAACCGTAATGAAAGTTTGGCCCTGTGATAGCAGCTCGTAGTGGACCACTGGTCTTGTGGATGCGGCACAGACAACCAATGTCTGGCACGCTTGAGAGTTTCATACATTAAACCACTTTTCGTCAATAGTGAGCACTCGAGCGATTATGGGTGTGTTGCGGTGCCGAGAAAGCAACGACAAACAGGCTGTCACTCATTGGTTCTTGTATACTATCGATAGAGTGTGGGGTACCCTCTAGCTCAACTTGTACGTTTTCTCTATGCGGTGCAGGTGAAGTCTGACAGACTCATCAGAAACCTGGAAGCGCTCGGCAAGTTCACCACAGGGTTTCACCATAAAGCGCCCACTGAGGATTTCCAAATACAGGGACAAATCTCTCGATCTGAATTTCTGGAAACAATGCCTCGCGGTGCGTTCATTCACAGCATTAACTCCAAAGGTTTTTCGTATTAGGCAACTTGACTCGGCTGCGGACAAGCCCACCTTAAAGTCTTAAGGTTATTGTAAAGCAACGATCTCCAACAAAAGATGGTAGCACTACCTTCGAATAAAACTAATGTATTTTTATCGTTGCACGAAATTTCAATGCCGTCCTACAAATTCAAGCCTAGAAAGTTCTAACTTTCGGGGAAGAAAGTTCATAACCAATTCAAGAGTTCTATCAATGACGATTTTTAATTTTCTTTTTTGTTCATTGTTGAAAGAGCTTCATTGTTATAGGTTTTGATATTCACAACAACAATCAAGCGACTTCAATAATGAAGAAAAGAAAAACGAAAATTTAAAAACCGGCATTGATCGAACTCAAATTGGTCATGAACTTTCTTCGCTGAAAGTTAGAACTCTCAGACTTGAATTTGTAGGAGCAGCACTGAAATTTGGCGCAACGATAAAAATACATTAGACATATACGGAGGTAGTACTGCCATCTTTTGTTGGAAATCGTTGCTTTACATCGCGGGCGTCGTTACAGGGGGGACGGAGAGGACATGCCCCCACCGGCCAATAATTTTCTGTGTCATTCCTAAGGTCACGAACTTACTGGCATTTTACCGGTAGGGCCAAATAAATTGTTGATAGTTTGTTGAAAGCAGGACTGTACCATAGGAAATTTGTGAGTGGTACTACAAATTTTATTTTCTAGAGTTATCAACTCTAGATTGCTATGAATCCTCTTGCATTGTAATTTAGATGTGATAGTTAAATGTGCTCGAGTTCTCTGTTCTGTCAGGAAAAGAAGTATGCAAGACTTAAACGTTTTTTTAACCTTACGAAACTATAATTTCTCTGTTAATTAAAATTCCTGAGTTTGTTGCATTTTTATGTACTAAAATTATTTTGTAAAGAAACGCTCATAGTCATACCGTTAAAATGACTAACTTATTTTCTAGAATGTATTTTTTTATTATTAAAGTATGCGGATATTTTACATATAAAGCTCCCTTCTTGTTTCCAAGGTTATAATTAATTATTAGAAAAACATGTTTAAATAAAATTACAAAATATTCACATCTGTTTTTCTCAAAGTGATAGTTTGACATATGTGCTCCTTTTTAGGTAGATTTCGAAGAAAAATATACCTATTGAGATCGATACGATATGAAAGTATATATATATATATTTATATATTAACACGCTAGCGGCCATAATTTTGAAGATAATTGAACCAAATTTTTACATGTTGTTTCTAGGCTTAATAGCTCGGTTAAGTTCGTTAATGAGCAAAATCGGTCGCCATCTTGGATCCAAAATGGCCACCGAACCCATTGTTGTATAGAATACACAGCCTAAACCGCTGGGGCTTTTGAAATCAAATTTGGCATAAAGGTACAACATCACTTTTTGATTACGAAAATGTTACCTAATGAGTTCGAAGACGCCATCTTGGATCAAAAATGGCGGAAGTAGGAAATGTATTTTTGAGTAAGAAATGTATCGTTTGAGCTAGAGACACGAAATTTGACATAAAGGTGCATTGTCACTAGTAGTTCAAGAAAATATTACGAAATGTTGAAAAAGTCGCCATCTTGGATTCAAAATGGCCGCCGAACCCATTGTTGTATAGAATACACAGCCTAAACGGCTGCAGCTAGAAATATCAAATTTGGTAACCCTGTACATTATCATTTGTATGTTACTAAAATATTACATGATGTATCCAAAGATGCCATATTGGATCCAAAATGGCGGACCTAAAAAATCATTTTCCAAACCGTTTGAGCTAGAGATACGGAATTTGGCATAAAGGTGCATTATGACGAGTAGTTTAGGGAAATATTACAACATTTGGGAAAAGTCGCCATCTTGGATCCAAAATGACCGCCCATAATCCCATTTTGCACACCGTTTGAGCTGGATAAATAAAATTGTACTTGAAGTTGTACCATCACAAGTAGGTCACGACAATATAAGAAAACTTTCAAAAAGTCGTCAACTTGGATCCAAAATGGCCGCCCCAAAAACCCAATTTCCAAATCATTGAAGGTAGAGAAACGAAATTTTCTTTGAAGGTGTATGACCAAGAGTAGGTTACAATAAATGGGGCAAACCTTCCTTTTGGGGACGCAGCCCCCCGTGGGGGGGGGGTACAGATGGATACCATGTAGTGCTGCAGTGAGATTTTGGTTAAGATAAAGGAGGCGCATCCTCTTAAAAGCACTGAAGTTGGGGGCGAACCCCTACGGGGGTCTGGGGACAGCGCTCGCCTCGAAGTAAAGCGAGTATATATATATATGTCTTGTGAGGTATCGTTGAACAGCTCTTGATGAATAATCTACAAAACAATAAATAGTTTCTCGATAGCTCTCATATAAGGCGATATTTGATTTTTTGTAAATAAAGAAAACTTCGAGATCTACCTCATCCTGTAGGCCTACCGAAAGGGATTTTTTTTAACTAGAAACCCTAAATTCTAATTCGAGAATCAACCTACCGAACCGCCATAGCTCAGTGGTAGAGCATTTGCGTAGAATTCTGGAGATCGTGGTTTCAATCGCAGTGGCCGGTCATCCTGACTAAGGTTTTTTCCTCAGTCACACCAGGCAAATGCCAGGATGGTACCTTCAACTTAGGCGCTGGCCGACTCTGTCCCGTATCCTTTCGTCTCCCCTATCCCAGTCTGAGCCCTAGATGCCTAAAGAACATAAATAAAATTCAAATTCGAGAACCAATCTCATTAGTAGCCGTGTGTGTGCTAGGGCTGTCGTTCATCAGGTTGAGAGTTCGATTCCCGCCTGTGGAATGGATGTGTGTGGATTTTAACAGCATTGCACTCATATCTCGTGGTGGATCGAAGTCAGCATTACTAAAATGATCCTTAAAAATAAAGTTTCAAAGTCCTAATTCGAGAATATCATGGAAGTCTTCCTTGCAGCACTAAACGGTCCATCATGTGAGTTACTCAGCATTAACATTTGCATCTTATAGAAATATTTTCTTAACAAAAAAAATGTTACTGACAAGTCAAACTATTTTTTGTCAATAGGATATAAGCACAGTGACCATTCTTATGGACTAAATAGTTTATGATGGCACGGAATATAACCTTAGCTTAGACCAACTGCCTTTAATATAAAGTTTCAATCGGAAAAGTTTTAAAAACTAACGTCATACCAGATTGTAAGGGCCTGTCGAAAAGAATCTGAAATGTGAGAAATCTTTATTGTAAAAATAATAAAAAAAATTTGTCATTTTCTTACAGATACATTTACATGGATCAGATTTGGATTCGCTTCATAAACATGTTCCAAAAGAATGTTTAACAGACGACCTTGGAGGGACTCTGCCGTCAAAGGACACCCGTCGTGTACTTCAGCTGTTCGAGCAAAATGACAAGATATTCGAAGGTTAGTCCACCTTTCTTTTCATTTATTTCTTAAGGTATAACTTAAAATTCGTGTATTTTACTCAGTCAATTAAAGATAAAATTACACTATTAAATTCACGAAGATAATTGATAATTCGTTCAAAGTACAAGGCGTGGAATAAAAGCGGTCTCTCGTTGATGCAATGAAGCTGATTCTGGATTTTTTAAAAATATAAAAGCATCCACTTCACCCTCACACATTGCCTTTGTAGAAAATACAAAATCACGTTCAAGTTCTGAAAATGATATCCTGCAGGTGACCACAATTTTGACGTTGAGAAACTGGGACAATCTGAGATGAAAATTGTCTATGGCACGTTCCACCATCTGAATACAAATAAAAACCACAGGAAAAGAACATGTTTTGTCCATTTTCTTGATGTTTTAAAGGAGAGCGTTTTAAAAGTCCAAAATTAGCAATGCGTATAACGACAAATCAAATAAATATTTCCTAGTAGCAGACGGATTATTCATGATAACATCTTAAAAGGCCCTTCTAAGAGCTAATTGATGGCACTACTATATCAAATGTTTCTAATTTCAGTACGGATGTTGGTTTACAGACCCACAATGATGTATGGCCGCCATGCATACACCTTCTGTTTAAACTGCTCCCCACATGAAGAAATCGCAGAACTTCAAAGCTGCTGACCTGGGAGTCCAAATAATGTCACAATTCCTTGTAATGATGCGGTTTCCGAAAAGTTGAAGCAGGCTTCCCTTGAAATTCATGCACTGTCTTGCTGAAACCAAAATGGCTTACTTGAAGTGTGCAAGTTCAGGTGCGAGGAATGTTTTAACTATGTCGATTTACCGTTGAGATGTGACAGTGGCTACTCCTCCGTGCTTATCCTGAATAGGCCGAATATTCTCACTGAGAAAACCGTCCACCACACTCCGACTCTGTGACTGTGTAACGTCTGTTGATGGAAACTATGGGGGACAAAACCCAATATCCTTATTGAAAGTAGAAAAATTCCTAATCCGATGCTGGAACGTGCCATAGACAATTTCCATCGCAAATTGGCCGATTGGCCACCAACGTGAAAATGGTGGTCACCTGCAGGAAGTCATTTCAAAACATGTTTTATAAATGGTAATATGTAAGGGTGCAGTGTATTTGAAAAGTTTTTATAAAAAAAATGTTATATTTGTTACACTCCATTCAAAAATGACCGTTTTTCTGCCACACCCTGCACGTTTTGAGCCCAGAGTGCATATTAATAGAAAGGGGAGGGAAATTTGTGTGGGCCTACAGGCGGCAGGGTTGTAAATCCGCCACTACCTCCACAACGTTTTTCATTCTAATATAGTTCTAAGTAAGTAGTTGTTTCACATAATCCACGTATGTCTGACTGCACACTGAGTCATAACTAACTTTTCTTGTCCTATCTTTTGTATGTGTGGAATGGTTTCCGAGTAAACTCGTGTTAATAATTATATGGGTTCTTGCACCGCTATTACTATTTTAATATTCAGATTATAAATGCACATGGCATATCCTTTGTTTACCCATCCAATATACGTTATAAACGGGAAGTAAAAAATTTATTAAAATTTTATGTATCATACAAAAAACATATATATGATTAATAAAGAAACGTGTGTAAAGGAAGTGTTTAAAATGGTTTGAGTCATAAGTGCCTAAAACCTTAAATCAATTCAGATTGTTAAAACTAAGCAGAAGAGAGTTACACAAATTCTATAGCTTTTCGGACTTTGCTAGGTATACCCCAGTAGCACACAAACGTTGAAAATACGTGGATTAAACGTTAGTATCGAAACGTTATGTTAACGCTGTAAATGTACCGAAATGTCCACCTGCTCAACGGTTTATTCGACATTGAATAATGGTCAAGAAGAAACGATGAAAAAACGGGGTTAGTTGACCAAAACAAAGCATAAATGTTGTCTATTGGTATACATACAGTATATTTAGTTTCATTTTATCCGTTGCTTTCCTCATGATATACGGTGTCAATTTTCCAGTTCAGTAAATAATCCCAGTGGCTGCTGTGGGGTTCAAACACAGGAACGTTCGGCATTCCTGGTTGGTAGCTCGTCGTTTTATTCCCGCATCCATGGATCCACGTTGCGAGTTCGCTGCTCTTTTACGGTATCTATATTAACAGGCAGTCTAGAACTGAATTGTTACGCGTTGTTCACTATCATGTACGAATCAAAAATAAAGAATACTTTCCTTCTTTCTTTCTAATGCTCTGTTTTTCTTCTGTAACACTTTGATCATCGCTGCACTATTAAATTTGTATTTCTCAGTATATGTCGCCTTATAAAACGCATCTAAAGAGAAATCTATGTCATAGATTAACGCCCTATTTACGAAATTAAGTGTTCGTTGAAATGTAGTTTAAAATTCAATGTTTTCAACATGCAAATGAGAACATGAAAAATGTAGTTAATTTTATTGTTTTTGCTATTAATTATAATGTTTAAGCAATTAAATTGGAAATACAAGTGTAAAACGAAATCTAGGAAATAGCATGAATGATAGTTGAATGTATACGTCGTATCAACGAAATTCTCAATCGTTTTGCAACGTGCACATGAGAACATAAAATTTAGTTTGTGTTATTCAATTAGTTTTTAATTATATATTGTGACATAACATTAGTAAGAAACACATTAAACAAAATCTATCCCATAGTTGAAAATAACATATTGAACACACGCTGTATTAACGCCCTATCAACGCAATGACGTCTTTGTTGAAATATGGTTTTAAACTAAATGTATTTTTTTTTTCAACCGATAACAGTTAATCAACGTAATGAACCTAAAATCAACGTTGAAAACACGTATGTGTGCTACTGGGGTATCTACACACAGCATAGTAGTTTGGCAAACTTGGCCAGTTGCTCAGCACGGCATTCGTGACAACCAACATGTGACATTTATACTGAATGGATATAGGATCAAACATTACGAAATATGAATAGAATGGAAGATCTCATAGGTGATTGTAATATTGCATACTATCGAGACAAACAGGTAAATGTAATTCTGAAACAGTTATGCCGAAGATGTGAATATTGAATTCCTAAAGTGCTCTTCGATAAAGTTGGAGTTATTGATTGGTGTCCATTACTACTTATTGTTGCATGCTTCTTCTAGTTTATGAAAGTTGAGTACTCGAATATCAACTATGAATAAATGTCGAATTCAAATGAAGTTATGCTAATTCACTTTGTATAATTGATAGCGGTGATTTCCAATTTAAGTGATACATAAATCATTTCAAGTTCCCTTGGCAATTCGATACAGTAGAAAATATCATATCACATACCAAAGGTTCCAGTAACTAAACTATAACAGACCTCAAGCTAAAGGTTTCCATTACTCAGTTTTAAAAATTGGCTACGTTATTCAAACAGGATTGAAGATCTGAAAGATATACAAAAAAATGGTCACTGTTATAACTGGGACTCTAACACAGGTCTCCCACTTGCCGGTTAAACATTATAATCACTGAAATACCACTGTACAGCCAACTTCTTCCGGTTAGACAATCTAATCACCACTGTATTTCAATATCACTGTACAGCCAACTTTATGTGTTTGTGAATCGTGTTGTGCCTCAAATGAATCAACTACTCTACCGGTATCAATGTAAAAGCGCCCACTGCTTTTGGAGGTATTGCTGAGGTACCAGAGAAACGGGTAAAGTCGATTATAACAAAACGGTTAAAATTTTCACTCGTACCATCTGGTGGTTACGTACTAGTGCCTTAATAGTACTAGTATTTTAGTATGTAACCACTAGGTGGTTCCATTGCAAAATCACAGCTCTTTATTTATGATCGAATTTACCTCACCTGATCGACTTTACCCGTTTCTCCGGGATATTACTGCCAATTGTGTAGGAAGAATGAATGATTTTATATTTGGTTTCACACAAAGACATTTGGTATGGTGTCAATTTGAAAAAGGAGGTAGTTTATTGCTTGTAATATCAATACAACAACACTGGATAATAAACTTTATTTTTATATGGGCCAGTCTAGTAACTTTGGACTTCGGCCCGTCACGATTCGCCTTTAGCTATTAAAATCCACACCCATGCCCCTTCCGGGACTCGAACTCGGGACCTTCGAGCCGATGGACTACCGCTGCAAACCGCTCGGCCACCCGGCCGGCAACTCTGGATGAAATTCCGTCTATTGTTATTAAAAGATGTATATATTTAATGTGAGACTAGCTTTGATATCTTATGAATAGCTTTTTTGAGTCAGGTGTTTTCCCAAGCAGGCTACAAATTGCTAAAATTATTCCATTACACACCAAAGGAAGTATTACAGATATGCATAACTATCGTTCCATTTCTATCTTGTCAATATTTTCAAAACTATTTGAGTACGCTATGTTGACACGTTTAAATAACTTTCTACCCACACAAAGTTGATTTCTCTTTACCAACAAGGTTTTTAAAAGAATAGATACTGCACTCTTCGATTCAATAAACAAGTTTCAGCCAACTTAAATAAAAGCCAATATGGGTAGGTGTATTTATAGATTTTTGTAAGGCATTTGACAACATGCGTTACTTGACTTTATTAACGAAACGTTGTACGCGATACCCTAAAAGTACAAGCTGGACATATTAGCGATGCAGAAAGTCCGGTGGGAGAGTCAGGATAGCATTGAATAGGGCAAATACACTTTCTACTACGGAGGAACACAGTCTCATAATTTCGGAATAGAATTCCTGACTTGAAACAGTATCCTTTCGGTGGGTCAGAATATAGAGTTCGTAAATGAAAGACTATCGTGCGTTACGATAGGTACCCGATGGAGCAACACGGTTTTAATTAATGTCTATGCACCGACCAAGCAGACTAATGATAACGACAAAGATACATTTTACGAGGAGCTAGAAAGGTATACCGGAGCTATAATACGAAAATTGTGTTAGGTGATTTCAACAATAAGTTAGAGAGGAAAAATATAGACCTACTATGGGCAAATATAGCCTTTACCAAAAACAATGGAGAAAGACTGATAACTTTCGAGATCTCGAGAAAACCTGCTAGTAAAGAGCACATACTTTCAGCACAAAGACATACACAAACACACATGGGTATTTCCGGATGGCAAAACTCTCAACCAGATCGATCACGTATTAGCAGATAGACGAAGACACACCAACATAATAGACATTCGGTCTTACAGAGGTGATGAAGGTGACACTGATCTACTCCAAATCTCAAACACATTCGAAATGTTAACTTATTCGTGAATTAATACAGTTAAAATTAATAGTGAAATTGATGTAAGATGTGGGAGGAAATTCGTGATACAGTGAAGGGTGCAATGAAGAATGTGTAGGTGAGAAGAACGGCAGAAAAAAAGCCTTGGTTTGATGAAGAATGCATTAAGCTTCATGACGAGCGAAAAAGAGCAAGACAACGATGGCTAAGCAATAAAAACGAAGCAAATAGCAATCACTACAGTAACGCGAAACGCAACGTCACACATGGGTTCAGAAACAAAAAGCGAGAATATCTGAAACAGAAGATTCAGGGGATAAAGGAAAACGGGAAGACAAATAAAATACGAGATTTATACATAGGGATAAGCTAGTTAAGAAAAGTTTACCAACCGATGTTAGGGATGATTAGAAATGAACATTGAGATCTCCAAGCGGATCCGGCTAATATTTTTGTTATGTGCGGAAAAGTTATTTCGACAAACAACGGAGAACAAACAGAGGAATTTGATATATATACCGCAGAACCGTGGATACCCGAACTTAGCGAGATCGATTTTAAAATATCGATAAAGAAATTAAGAAATTTCAAATCACCGGGAATAGGCAATATTCCAGACTCCCTAAATTAAGAAACGCTATATGAAGAAAGAAAGAGGTTCCAAAGTAATTGAAAACTTCAATAACGGTTCCGGCTTATAAAAAAAAAACGATAAATGGGACTGTAAAAATTACCGCGGAATCTCATTACTCCCCACATGTTACAAAATCCTGTTAACTCGCCTAAGCGTATACATAGATGAAATAATTGAAGATCACTAATGTGGATTTAGAAGAAATAGATGCACATTGGACCTGATTTTCTTCTTGAAACAAATTCTAGGGAAGAATGGTAATACAATGGGACTGTTCACCAGTTATTCATTGATTTTAAAAAAGCGTATGATTCTATCAAAAGCGAGAAGCTATACAATATCCTGGTACGGTTTGGAATACCGAAAAAATACCTGTTTCAACCAGTGAGGATGTGTCTCAGCAACCCCGTAAACAGAGTACGGGTAGGTAATAATATGTCAGATAGTTTCAAGAATCACAGTAGATTGAAACAAGGTGATGTCTTTCACCACTACCATTAACTTTGCGTTAGAATATGCGATTCTGAAAATAAAAGAGGACAGAATGAGATTTGGTTGAATGGCTTGAATCAACTGTTCGTCTCGGCGGATGATGTAGATTTAATAGGGGACGATATAGATGCATTACAAAGTAACAGCGATGTCTTAGTAGAAGCTTGGGATGAGATAGGTCTACAGTTAAACATAAAGAAATCAAAATACATGGCAACAAGCCGAAACACTGAGAATGAAGGAAATAGATAACAATTAAGAAGGAAACAAATAGAGAAAGTAAACAAGTTTAAAATGCTTGCGAGCATATGAAACAATCAAAACAAGGCTACGAAAGTATCGGTCAACGCATGTTTCTGTTCAGTCCAGAAATTTCAAACATCGCGATTGATATCAAGGAAGTTGAAATTGAAAATATACAGAACTGTTATTCTGACCATAATAATTTACGGTTGCGAAAGTTTGAGTAAGTCACCAGCAGATGAATATAAATTACGGTGTTTGAAAATAAGGTTTTGAGAAAGATATATGGCACGAAACGTGATGAGATGACCGGAGAACGGAGGAGACTGCTTAATGAAAAACTCCACGGACTACACGAGTCACCTGATGTTGTAAGAATAATGATATCGCAACGACGAAGATGAGCAGGCCAAGTAGCTCGGATGGGAGAAAAACGAAGATTATATTCCATCTTGGTTGGAAAGCCGGAAGAGATCGTTGGGAAGACCGAGACGATGTTGGAAGGATCATAGTAGAAGAGATCTTGGAGAAGTAGATGTTTGTGATGAAAACGGGCTTGATCTTGATCAAGATAGAATCCTATGATTGGTTTCTATCGTACTTGAGTAATAGAAAGCAAATAGTATCAATACAAATCTCTGGAGGGCTCACGAAAATTATAATAATAGATATTGACTCCAATGTGCTAAAACAATAAATAACAATAATGTTTCTTAACAATATGTCGTACTTCCTTAGTTAACCTCAAAATAACATGAACAATGTTTATAGAATGTACTTTAATATAGACTACTTATTTCAGTATGCCTATGAGTAATAAAAGTGTTGTGACTAATTCTTCCGGGGGTGCGGTTGAAAACCCCCGGGGAGACAAAGCCCTTCCGAAAGCATACCTGAAAGAAACAGTGCCCTTGATGAGAGAAATACGGTATTCCATTCGTGTACATAGAAACATTTTCCCAGAAAGACAAAATTTTGCAACAACTCATTGTAGTGTTTACTTCTTTTGTACCAGATTGTACAATAAACTACCGAATTTTCTAAAGAGTTTTAAAAATATAAGTAAATTTAAAAATCTGAGATCTTTAGTTTGCTGTTATATAAGGGTTATTATACTGTCAATGATTATAGCAGTGAGGACTTATAGTGATGGTAATTGTACGTAATTTTAAAATTAAATATTCTGTCTCATGTTTAGAGACATTGACGAGTCTTATATATGAGAGGTCACGACCTGTATGTATTACAAAGACGAGTTCTATTATATTCTATTTGTATAGTTTATTGGTTGTAGTTCAAAATCAGCAGCTGCTAGGCTCGGGTTCGAATCCTAGTCACAGCAATGACCAATTTACTCAACAATTTTTAGGTAACCACAACAGCCTGTGTGTAAAGCCAAATACAAGATTGGAGATGCCGAGAGAAGACCAATTTAGACCACTTCATATGGAATAAATGATCCTATTGGTTTTTCATACAAGTATCTCTGCATATACGACATGTGTACATTGAAACTTATATTTTCTTTTCTTTCTTTTTCAGATTTAGTGACATACGGATACAAGAAATAGTGAACTCAATTTTAAAGGAAAAGAAAATTAAGAAATCATTATTAATTTGAATTCTCTTGGTGTCCATCGTAAATTGTAGAATAACAATAGAAATGTACTAATTTATTTCTAATTCTTAGCCTCAAATTATCAGCTGTTGTAAAGTTATCCAGTAATTTCAAGGTTATGTGAATGTTTGTTTTTATTGAGGAAAATAAGATGAATACATGAAGAAAAATAAGAATAACAAATTAATTGTTCTTAACTATAAAAAAGTAAATAAAAAGTTAATTAATATTTAAATTCGTGTGCCTTGTTTTATTTTCTACCTTTCTCAATCGCAATTAATCTATAAAATCTTAAATATATATATATGTATTTTGTACTTTCTCTAAGATCAGAAATTCGTGCACTATCTATTGGTGACACTGCATTACATTATATGACGAAACTGCTGTCGTTAATAAAGTTAAAAACATTTCGTACTAGTATATAGGAGCTACTCTGTTTAAAGTTACTAGTAACAATATACTTATGCACGCTAAACACTTCTATTTTTAAACCTCATTATGGTCATCCTAAACTTTAAATTTATAATTTCCTTCTCACTCAGAGCAAGAATCTCTGAAAGTTTGCTCAGAGCAGGTTAGAGCCTTTACCAGTTCATAGAAAAACATCATATAAGTGACTGCAAATGTTTAAGCGCAGAAAACCAAGAACAAAAGTCCACAGTGTCGGATTTTTAAGCCTATGACCCTATTTGCCCAGTAGCACACATACGTGTTTTCAACGTTAATGTTAGGTTCATTTCGCTGATTAACCGTTCTCGGTTGGAAAAGTACGTTTATTTTAAAACCATATTTGAACGAAGACGTCATTGCGTTGATAAGACGTAAATACAATGTGTATTCAATAAGTTATTTTCAAGTATGGCATATTAGATTTTGTTTAATGCATTTCTAACTAATGTTGTCAAAAAATATAATTAAAAACTAATTGAATGACACAAACTAATTATGGTGTTCTCATGTGTACGTTGAAAACAGATTGAATAATAAACCATATTTCAACGAAGTTAATGTGACGTACGTTCAACTACCATTCACACCATGTCCTAGATTTCGTTTCACACTTGTATTTCTAATTTAATTGCTTAAACATTATAATTAAAAGCAAACACAATGAAAATAACTATATATTTCACGTTTCCTTTGCATGTTGAAAACAGATTGAATTTTTAACTATGTTTCAACGAACATAAGTAAAAGAGTAGTGGCCTCTCCAGGTGGATTCTTGGATAAGTTGTCAACGCGTCGAGCGACCAGGGAGAAGTGCAGAACGTTCCTGTGTTCGAACCCCACAGCAACCGCTCGGATTATTTAATGTTTGACAATTAACACCGTATATCGTAATAAAAGCAACGGATAAAATGAAACTAAATGTGTGTATACCAATAAACAGCATTCATGCTCTGTTTTGGCCAACTAAACCCGTTTCTTCTCAACCATTATTCAACGTCGAATAAACGGTTAAACAGGCGGACATTTCAGTACATTTACAACGTTAACATATAGTTTCGGTACTAACGTTTAATCCACGTATTTTCAACGTCTGTGTGCTACTGGGGTTCCCGCGCGCAAGGACCTAAAAAACCACATCAAAGAAACAATAGTCAATGATATTCACATTTACTGGACACATTCATCTTTTGCGATGTTTACAAAATTGAGCTGATCGAGTTCTTGATATATCGAATAGTCGACTCCAGAAGCCAAAGGGTATTTTCGAATAAAACAAGTTGGAGGTAATCCTTTCTATATATAAACCGGAATGTATGTGATGACACAAAATTGTCAAATTTTATACAAATAAACCTTGGACCTTAATGTGACCATGTATAAATGATGATTATCTTGACTCACATATATTTCGGGTTATATATAGAAGATTACCTCCAAGCTTTTTTTTATTCGAAAATGCACTTATACCTCATGGCTTCTAATGTCCTCATATGTATTGTAATGTTTTAAAAATTGAGCCTCGTTACCATGGAAACAGTACGTGTTTCAACATTATACTTAAGGCATTAAGGGTACTTCTCTACATCTTTATATGAAGTTGGTATGTTCAAATTGTAACAATTAGAAAGATTATGCATTTTGCACGAGTACTAACTGGTGCAGTTTGGTTTTATTATGTAAATATCTATGCCACTACACGCTATTTCAACCAAAGGTTGGTTATGACAATAAGGTTTCTTGCAAAACTTCATACCAAAAGTCCACAAGCTTGACATTCCTAAGGCGAGACTGCCGTAATTAGGACAGCTAGACTCTGGGGAAAACACAACCCCCATATTTTCCTACGCTTATGATTGATTCATCAGCAACACCACGAAGAGCTGACATGATGGCAATTATTGTGTGATAGTGCTTCAGGAATATCGCATAATATGTATTGTTGTTATCAAAATTAACCTTAACACCCAGTGGTAAAAACAGATTTTCTTTATCAGCAGCAGAACCAACCGATAACAAGTAAAGATTCGAAATACATACGAAGGAAGTATTTTAATAATTTGAGGATTGATAACTATGAACGAGTTGAACTAGATTCATGAAGTTTACCACGCTGTACATCTCTACATAATTGCCCTCTAAAACCACCCAGCGATGTACGTACCATCTTCCGCATGTCTCATTCCAGAAGACTCATTTGATTTGGCTTGAAACCACTCACTCGTCAACAGGAGATATAGCCTCCTCATGTGATTGCCTCCTTCGCAATCCGTTCCTTCATTTTGGACTGGGAGTAATTACACTCCTTCAGAAGTTTAACTGTAGCCGCTGTTTCGAGAGCGAAAGTAATCTCAGTCACGAGAGGAACAATTAATGCTACTTTACCCCGTTGTTTCTGCTTCAGTCTGCAGTAGCCGCTGTAATAGGTTTCAGTAATGGTTGTCAGTACTCAGATTTCAAGTGACATAACGGGATATCCCTTCGCAATTCCAAAACACTGAGAGCATCACCTCTTCTGCAGAAGAGTGTGTGGTAGAATGTTACTCCACTTACTGTTCATGGCCCTCGTTTCAGGATCATAGTGGTGCACCCAAGATTCATCCATTGTCATCAGTTTTTGTAAACATATACCATTGTTCTCCTGACGTATCGCCAACATGGAGCACTAACAAACTCTACTTTTTTGTTTTCACTTAAATGGAGTCAACAAACTCTAAACTTACAGACACTTCAGAAGGTGCAGATGAAGTATGGTTTCACGAACGATCAAAGCATAGGTGGTAGTGTGTTAGCTCTCATTAGGAAGTTCGTGGGTTGGCGACCAGCACCCGTCTATCCTGACTTCGGCTTCACCTGGTTTTCGTTGGTCGTATCAGGCAAGATACCTTGATTAAGATCAGAGCTGATTCCTATCTAAATACTTTCCTTTATTAATCTCCTACACAAAACGACCTCTACGCTGTGGTAACAGTGGGAAGAAGCCATAAAAGCATTAATAGTAATAGTTTTGTCCAAAAACACTACACGCCAAACTTGTTCAATGTCACCACCAATCGTTCAGCAAGGTCATCCTTCTTTCGAATCGTCCTCAATGTTCAGCTTGCACTCTTGAACTGTCTTTTCCAGGTTCATTGCTACGCGATGGACATAAATCACCATATACAGTTTTCATATAGTCGTAAGTCTGTGTACCAGATTTGCCCTGTAGATGCAAAAGTTGATCACACATAAGTATTCGAGTTTCACTGAGACATCGCTTTCCGTAATTTTTAATATTCTTTCCTTGTATCAAACAAATCTGTACGACGACAAAATATATGTACGATTAAGTGCCAAGACATCGAAGATACCGCACGTAAAGTATTATGAACCTAGGTCAATTCCTTCATAGTCAGGACAATTTTTTATTGATACCCCCGTCGTACTTTTTCTTCGAATATAGGTTTGGTGTCATCTGTTTGTCACAATCACAACTTAAACTTGAAATCGAGGTATCGGAATTAGGAACTCTGTCGAAATTAAGTACAGTTCTATATTATTACTCTTTCAGAGCATAAACCAAAAATATTTCCCACTAATTCTATATAACTTGGTCGTAAAAAAAAAGAAGTAATTTCTGAGCTAAAGTGAATCATAACTCACCTTAATTTGCAAGTAACTGATAGAGATGGAAACCAAGACTTCTTGGATTATTAACAATCAGAGAAATATTGCTACTTTCCATGACACACTTTGTCATATTTAACGAGACAATTGCACCTGACATGGATTTTCCAAAAAAAACTACATGAAAAAAATATTCTATGAGAGTCGAAAAAATCAATTTTCTTTCGTTGATTCAACATGATATGGTCATAAGAAGCTTATGTCTATCCTTCCGTAAAGAAATGTATCCATGACCAATAAAAATAGAGAGAAAGGTTAGAACAGAAGACGAAACATTTTAATGAGCTCTAGAGACGTTCAATAACGCTAGTTTGTTACGACAATCAATTCCTAATTGAGAGTTAAGGTTCATGCGATTCATTGCTTCCACACTTATATATAGTTCAAATCGTGAAAATTAGTCCTTTTTTTTTACGGATGCTCCGTTTTAATCGATTTTCAGATTAGTGCATTATAGTGAATAATGCAATGACTAATTCGTAAACACCGTGTATTATCATTTATCAGAAGCATATACAAGTTACCATATCTGTAAGAAAATACCGTAGTAGAAAGATATAAAGAAAAACCAGGAATAAGGCTTAAAATACATTTCGCCTTTAAGGAGAAGACTGAAAGAAACGATATTGTTCGGCCAGATTGGTGCCTTAGATGTCTGTTCGGATGAAATTTATTCTTCAAACTTCAATTAGCGATTTTTCATATTCTTTAAAATTTCTCTTTGTTATATTTCTCTTTTCTTTTTTTATTATTATTATTAAAAATCGTAGCTTGTTTTAAAGTCTATTAACAAAATATATTGTTAGAATTAAAGTATATATAATTTTAGTCGTATTTCTCTCTTAGTTATACAGGGTGTTTCAGGACCTCTGATACAAACTTCGGGAGATGAATCTTCATATCAAGACAAGAAAAAAAGTTCATATGAACACGCGCCCTATCATGCTTAGTTTCGGCTCTAGAGGGTCCCAAAGACGTCCAAAACTGTATTTCAAGGCGATTTATTTCGAATACTTATAGCTGTAGAGCTGGCGGCTCGTCGTTTCGTCAAAGAAATCGGACTCTCTCGCTCAGAAAATGCACATGTCAGAAGTGATAGAAAAGTGCGCAAGGAATTCCCCGATTGAAGTGAGGGATTTCCCAAGAATTGCACAGCGAATGTGGGTCGAACAGAGCAAGTAGAGGGTCACTTCCTATCAGAGAACAATACCACGTTGATTCCAAGGTGATACTTCAAACAGATGCAAGATGGGGAAGAAATAATGTTTTGCGTGGTTGCATAATTTCACTCAGGAATCCCTCTTGCATTTTCCCATCACTTCTGACATGTGCATTTTATTAACGAGCAAGTCTGATTTCTTTGACGAAACGATTCAACGAAAGCTCTACAGCTATTAGTATTCGGAATAAATCGCCTTGAAATACAGTTTTGGACGTTTTGAGGGTCCTCTAGCGCCGAAATTACGCATAATAGGGCGCGTGTTCATATGATTTTTTTTCTTGTTTTGATATGAGGATTCGACTTCCGAAGTTTGTACCAGAGGTCCTGAAACACCTTGAATATCTCTTAGTTATATTTATATCTTTTTTTTAAAGTAACTTGTTTTTAAGTATTAACAAAATATATTGTTAGAATTAAAGTATACAGAATTTACTATACCCTTATTTGTATAAAATAGCGTTTCTTTTTAACAATGCAGAACCCGTTAAAATAAGAACGAGTTAAAATGAGATACAAACAAAAATATTATTATTTTTCTTCCAAAGGACACAAAGCGAGAGTGAATAATCTCATAAATCAATGAGATTAACATTTTTAAATGTCGGCAGTGATTTAGACTTTTAATTGAATTGTTTTTAATGTCATAAATGAGCTGGTGGGCTTTTACTGATGGGCCTTTTCCATATTTGGACTACGGTGGAAATTGAACCTGTGACCGCGCACACAGAAAGCGAGTGTGCTAGCCTTTTGACCAGCCGAGGTATTCAAAAGACGTATGCACATTTGTATTTTATGCGGAAAAACATCATTACGAAAAACATACATTTTTTAAAAAAAATCTGCTGTCTTTAATCCTGTTTCAAGTGAAGTACACAGCAAATTGAGATACGAATATATGTTAAATTTCATATTGTTTTCTGAAAATCCTGTGTTTAGGTAATATTTATTATCTCTACAATTATTAGGAAATAAGCACTGACATTTTCAGATACTGGCTAATAAAAATAATACTTATTTAGTAGAAGTGTCAAGGAAATGGTCGCAGCTGGGGTCGATTCTGTTAGTCCTCAAAATAGTCGATATACAGTATGTCCCTGAAATAATGGCGAAAACTTCGTGAGGTATTAAAACAAGGAAAAAGTTCTGTTGAAGAAGTTTCAAGGCATGCGTAATTTCGGAGCTACAGGATCTCAAAGATACATAATGACGTAAATAGTATCAGATTAGCAAATCAGAATTCAAGTAGTAACCAATATATTTCTTTAAGCTATATTTATGGTTGGCAAATCCACCTTAAAGTGGATTTATATTCTTGCGCTATTAAACCATTCCATATGTTGCAAAACCTGTCTATGTGACTCCCTTAATCATAAACATTGCTTAACTGTATGTATCGGAAACTACTTCGATTATAATTTGCTAAACCTGCATGCTTACGTCATGTATCGAGATATTACGCCATTTACAAGATGCCACCGATACTTTGAGCTCCTACAGCTCCGAAACTACGCATGCCTCGAAATTCCTTCAAAGGATTTTTTCCTTGTTTTCAAGTAAATAATAACCTCCTGAATTTTTCACCATTATTTCAGGGATACACTGTATACTCAGACTCTTGTAACTTAGTGATTTAGAACAGTGTTTAAAGTATGCAGAATTGGCCACCTGGATTCACAGCTAGTGGCCAATTTTTCGACCAGTCCTTTGCTCTAAATTGTTCTAATTTCAATGTTCTGGCTTGGAAACCATACCTGGAAAATAGGAAAAGTATATAGAAGGGGGGGGGGGGCTGTTTTATTATTTGCATGTTAATTCATCCTAGTTCTTGGCTAATTTCAGTATGATGGTGCATTAATATGTAACATGCATGCAATTTATGTTGAACGTCAATAAAAATAATACATTATGAGGCCACCAGTAAATACAAATGGCCACCGTAAAATTGTTCCGGTGGCCTCATTGACCACCAAATTTTAGAGAACTTCAGATTGACACTGCGGAGGCAAACAAGTTTTAGTCCTGTTGTGCGCCATACTAAGTGAGGTTTTCCAGCGTTTCCATCAAATTTACCAGTACCAAAAACAAAGCTTCTGGTCGCTACTTTCACCTTCTCTCTCCCTGGAAAATGGGCCACGAATGACCTTCCTGAGACATGACGTACTTTGGTCATTAGCTGCCTGTGCGGGTTACATGCGTTGGACCAACACGGCGTTTCACCAACACGGCGTTGGACCAACACGGCGTTGAACCAACACGGCGTTGGACCAACACGGCGTTGAACCAACAGGGCGTTGGACCAACACGAAACCATCACGGCGTAGGACCAACACGGCGTTGAACCAACACGGCGTTCGACCAACAATAATAACCGGCATACGACCAACACGGTAAAACACAAATCTTGATAATATTGAAATAATTATGTAATAATAATTTATGTAAAAACTCTAGCTTCAAGGGTTACATGCGTTGGACCAACACGGCGTTGAACCAACACGGCGTTTGACCAACACGGCGTTTGACCAACACGGCGTTGAACCAACACGGCGTTTGACCAACACGGCGTTGGACCAACACGGCGTTGGACCAACACGGCATTGAACCAACACGGCGTTGAACCAACACGGCGCTGGACCAGCACGGCGTTGAACCAACACGGCGTTGAACCAACACGGCGTTGGACCAACACTACGTTGGACCAACAATAAAATTGACAACGCCCCAGATATATAAAACCTAAAAATATAATAAAAAATATGATCTTAAATTATTTTTTTGAGCACCTGCGTAGAACCAACACTGCGTTGGACCAACACCGGCGTGAGACCAACACTTCGAAGTACCGGCGTTGGACCAACACGGCGTTGAACCAACACGGCGTTCGACCAACACAGATTTTTGCCCTGGGGTGTTGGTCGTACGCCGGTTCTTGCTGCTTGAGAGGCTGTTGGTCGTACGAAGTGTTGGTCCAACGACGCATCCCCGCCTGTGCATGCAAGTAAAATATTCCTTGGCACAACACGATGAACGAAATATAATAATAGACTTCAGTTATATATTACATGGAATAACTCTTTAGAGGTAATGATCAAATTTTTAAAGCATTCCTATAAAACCAAAAGTAATTAATCATACAAAATTGGTTAAAAAAATCACTTACTTGGCCATAAATATTCCTGAAATCTCCTCTATTTCAAACAAGCAACAACAAACGTCAAAAGCACAGGTAACACACTTGTTTCACTGAAATGTACTGCCACAAACAGACGCATATAGGCTAAGCAGAAGAGAAAATTCTTGCGGCGTGAAAAATTAATATTCAACGACGCATAGCAGCAAAGAGAGAGAGAAGAGGGTGGCAGGCATCTCTCTCTCTCTCTCTTCAGGTAAAGTTGCTTTCACAATACGCATCACGTTCATTGTCCTCTTGACCACGATTCACTTACAAATCATTTTTTTTATTGCGATAGTTGTTACCATAAAGAATAACATAAAATTATGTCAGTTCCGATGACGTTGTCAGCCTGAAATAAGGAAATAAAGCACTATACACGGAAACTACAAAATCCAAGTGAAGATTTCAAAACATCTTTCTGGTGTTTCGCGAAACCTCTAGTAACACTGGTCAACAGTGGAAAAAAAAGTCCCCCCCCCCCTTAATTTTAGTTGTCCTGATTGTATTTCGGTGTGCTGAAGTCGAAAATGAGATTTAAAAAGTCGTATCACGTACTATGTCACAAGCTGCATGCATATAATGTAATAAGTACGGGGTGTTAAATATAAGAAAGCGTTGATTCCATTCAATTATGAAGTACTCGTCCCCTCTACTTCTGTTATACAAATAATGTTGCGATAATAAAAGACCAATATCGCGTTCCTTCGGAGGATCGGATCCTCGATGACAACGAATACACGGTAGATAGGAAAGGTGGACATCGATCTACGGACCCATGCAAATAAAACAGGATATATTAAGGTCAATCTGGATTTGTTTGTACTAGGGTGGAAAGACTTATGTTGTGATGTACAGTCACAGAAATTACAGGATCGTTTGAATTTGTTGATGTTATCATCACTTAAATCACTTACTTATCGGCACAGAATTGCCGCATTATGGATAGATTCACAGCCAAGCATCAACATTTCACTCTGCTGTTCTAAGAATAAATGGTCAAGCAGTTACAGTTTTGAAGTGATTTGTGTCTTGAATTGTTTAAAGACTAATTTAGTTCCCAAGGGTGAAGAATGTTTCGTAACATCATCTGTCAGAACAGTTCTTGGTAAATTGAAAAGAGTCTTTCAACAGAAGTCGCAAAATTTAAACAGAATGTCTGCTCGTTCCATCAAACTGCATCTGAATATTTAGGCAAATGGATTTTGCCCGTGAAGAATTTACAGGATTTCATTTGGGTAATACTTAAAGAAGGAATACCCCTTTGAACGGGAATACAAAACACTCAAGATTTCATTCAGGAAGTAACTCCTTCAATTCAGACAGATGAGACTGGCCTGTACGATGAGTATGTGTACATCAAGCAGTATGCAACTTCAGAAATACTGCAAAAATGGAAGTCAGAGAAATCATCTCCTAGCGAGTGCTGGGTAGGAATTATTTCGCATTTTAATGTCAACTACGTACCATATTCCAATTTTCGCTAAGATATTGGAGTTTCTACTTTGTTTGCCTGGACGAAATTCCCCACAGAACGAGTATTGTCGTACATGAATGGATTATGGACAAGTGAAGAAAAAACCGCTCTTTCACTGCAAACTTTGAAAGCCATGTAAGTATTTCTTTCAGAAATTTTCTTTCGGGGGTGCAAAATCAATTTGGAGGGGGCTCACGAAAATTTGAAATAATGCATATTGACTCCGAAATGCTAAAATATAAAACAATACTAATGTTACTTAAGAACATGTCATACTTCCTTAGTTAACCTCAAAATAACATGAACAATATTTATAGAATGTACTTTTATATGCGTATTTCAGTATACGTTTGAGTAATATGTGCTAACACTAATTCTTTCGCGGGTGCGGTTGAAAACCTCCCGGGGAAAAAGCTCCCCCGAAAGTATGTCTGGAAGAAACAGAGGCCATGTTGGTTAAGGTTAACTTCACTTACACTTTTGTAATTTTATTTTGTCCCGTTTTTTCGTTAGGGAAGTTAGAAAAATGTCCCGTTTTGCTGCTTTACAAATCTGGTCACCTTAAATTCACCACACACGATCTTCTGTACAAACAATCCTAGGATATTTAATGCAGTCCTCCAAACGCCAGCAAGGTCTGTGTCTCAAATAAATCTAACAGTCTTACCTTAATACAATACTCCAGCTTGTCGATTACGTAAAGACTGCCACTGAGTCCTCAATTTACTTTTTACCCATTCGGACATTAGATTAACGGTCTTGCGACAAACCAACCACTTCTTTTTATAGACCCTTATAAGCCTTCAATTTGCGGCTAACACTTTCACACCGATCTGACGATTCCCATTTGTTTGTTTTCGAAGCACCCATCGCCATTCCGCTCTCAATTGGGACGCTGGAGTGATTGATGAGTTCACAGATACAATGCGATATCGAACTGTAAATATATTAACTGCACCAAAACGCCACGATATATCATATTAATGCAATAAAAATGTGTCAGTCACATATATAGTAGGAAGATAAACACTATGTTGTCGCAGTACAACCTTGTAGTTCACAAACCTTTAAGGAAGATGATGCATCATAGTGTACAAATGCTGAAATATACAATGGTTGGAAGAGTCTACCTACATTTTGGAGTAGTTTTACAACGTGGCCCCATCTTGATATCCGCCATACTGGATATAGCAAATGGGTCATATGACACATCAAACAACACGGTTTACACGAGAATGTTACCAGAAAGTCATACCCGGTATTACATTTGACCTACTTGTTACGGTGTCGGCTGAAAATCTGCAGTACTTGTATTCATTTATCCAGCAAGGCCGTAACACTAAGATCAAACCTAACACATGGAATGGCTTTTTGAGAACATTCTCGTATTGTTTGATGTGTCACACAACCCACTTGCCATTAGAAAGACAATGATCTCTATGAAATATGGCGGATTTCAAGATGGCGGCCACGTTGGTTATCTACTCCAAAATGTAGCCCTTTCCCACTATTCTGATCTGAAAGATTACGTGAAATTATGCCAATACGTTTTTTCTAACAATGGGTTACCTTTAACAAATGTAATGTTCTGGAAAATATCGAAAATCTATCAAAATATCTTAGAGAAGAAATTATACTGATTGCTATTTATTTAGAATTAATTTTTTTTTAAAAAAATGGACAGAATGTCTTCAGCCAATTTATTATCCTAATTTCTTCATCACTATGACCAGTCTGTAGAACCAAACTTCCAAACTAGATCGAACTCCAGATATAAGCATCCATCAGTGACACCTCGCCATGTGTCATGCTGCCTCACACGGAACTGCACCTCGAATTCCGATAGCTCTTGAATAAATTCTGTTTGCTGGATACTACGTCTTTGCAATGTTTCGATATATTGATTGATACCGAGAAAAGTGGTATTCGATGTATCGAATATCGATGTTTTGAATTGAAAGTTATCCTATTTTTTTAGATTTTTTGATGTGAAACTTCCTAGTATATCCGATTTTCGAACAATTTTTCGATATGAATGATATTTGAATTCAAACTTTTTTTCTTCGATATTACATGTCCGATATTTTCCACTTTTCAGTGATACCGATATTCGACATGTACTTTCAGAGATCGTGCAGCTCTACTGGATATGCGGTAGGGCTCTCCACGATCTCTTCCAGAACATTCTTGGGCGCGCAGTAGACAATGCAGGAAAACGGTCTTCGGCTCGCTATACCACGTCATCTTTCTCACGATTCCACGATGACGGTTCCTTTCAGCATTTTTTTTGAGGGTTCAGAATCTAATCCATGCGGACGCACACAATTCCTTTGCTGCAATGTCCACAAAGTGATTGATTGCTTGTATCTAGCAACCTTAGTTCAGTTGGTAGAACACTGCCTTACCAATTGGAAGATTCTGGGAACGATCCTTGCAACCAACTGAGCTTTTTTGTCTTTAGGGCTTTTCTTATTTACGTCAGGCAAATAGCGGAATGTTACCTTCAAGCTTGGTCCTGGCTAACTTCTTTCCAACGTGCTCTCCCCTACTTTATTCCGGCCTGAATCAAAGTTGCCGGAAGGCCATAAATAAATTAAAAAGTGGTTTGCTTTTTGCTTAAAAAGACTTTGTGGACTTTTCAATATCAAACATTTTCCAAAACAGAAATATTTGATCAAAAACAGCTTATTTTGAAATAACAGTCTCTTCAGGATATCAAACAATAAGACCATGCATAATGTAATTAGTTCCTAATTACACGTGGTCTTACTGTGTGTGGTAAACCTTTCCTGCAAACGAAATAGCAGCGTTACAAAGGCTGGTTCCAGTACATTACTAATTTGCTGACAACCGGTACAATAGTTTCGCGGAACGGTTGAAATCCGCTGCATTACAGAATGACATTTTTTTTTAAACATTAGTAAGGTCTCATGGTAAAAATACCAAAAGGCTGCACATTATTCCTTTGTTTGCGTTGTACAAATCGGATTTTGACTCCTTTCCATAAATAGTTCCTAAGTGCATGGATTTTGCCAACGCAAATTCACGTACCTGCCCCCAACTTTTAAAAGTATTACGATAGAAACTTGGCAAAACTATTTATTTATCCCTCCCCCACAAATCGCTTTACATCTCCAAAAACTCGAAAGCGTAGCGTGATGCTGATCAAGTGATAAGTGATAACTATCAAAAAATAAAACTGAATCTTCTGTTTTGTTTCTTTTCAATACTCAACTGAAAATATAATTTTAACTTATGCAGGTGTTTACTATTTCCCACTGGGTTTTTAAGAACATGTCCCGACGATTCCACTTTCCGACGAATTGAGTGACATATATCCTTTCTCCAATCTATTTTCGCGCTGAAATACCGCCACAAGCTAAAAACTTTCTCATCAGGTGAAAATTTAAGCTTTTGTTCTTCAAACGAGGGAAAAGAAATATAGTTCGGTGCAACGACCATAGGGATCACTCTTCTATGTGGATAACTAAGTATATATATTTGAAGGTATTTTAAAACATTTCTTTTCGTTTTTTCGTGTACAGCAAAGGACTATGAGTGCGTGTGTTTCGTGAGTGACGTTAAAAATATTTGTGTAAAATATGAAGTAACAAGAGTAAACAATGACTGCTGCATTTTGAGCTCGGAACTTTCTATTATTGTAGTCTTCTTCTTCTATGAAAGGATCTCTTCTAACTGTAAGTATCGGTTAATTTTTTAGTACCTACGGGGTGCTGAAAATCATAGTGGTATAAGTAAATTGTAGTAATTGGAGACTGAATAAATTTGTCGGAAGAAAATACATTCTCGAACATACATAATGTTAAACTGATATGAGAAACACTATTTATTTACAGGGATTTTACCATGACTTCGAAACTGGGACAAGGATCGGAAGTGTAAATACAAATTCAGGAATGTGAGAGTACTACTTTTTGAGATTTGTTTCGTTCGTTTTTGTGCTATGTAGGACTTAAAACCATGCTTTTTTTTCCGCTTCAAAAAATATATCAAGATAGTTTGTGTCCCTTTATTTACAAGAAAGCCAATACTTTGTATTATAACTTAATTTTCCAGAATTAGTGAGTTACATCATTATGATTTCCAAGCCTCCATATATCTTAAAGAATATAACACATACAAGTTGAATAACACTCTGAAGCACCACATGCTCGAGTCCCTCTCACACCGGTCATCCTCACTGAAATTTTTCAGTTTTCTTCAGTTCCACCTAGCGATTGCCGGGATGATACCTTCAACGGAGGCTCTGCTTACTACCTTTCCCAGAATAGTGCTCGCCTAGGGGTATCATCGCTTTAACTTGTGAAGTGCTTAAGACGTGGCTGTAACCTCAGTTCGTAACTGTAAATTGATTAATAAATTAAATAAATAAATAAATAGCAAGACAAGTGAAATTCAAAGTTGGAAGTTGGATGTGAGGATATGTATGTTATGTGACTACTTTCCATACTTTGTGTAAGTGAATTGTTAGCTTATGAGCCAAAATCAGCTTGTGAGCTACTAAGGATTGGACTTCAGCTTTTGATTAAAAGCGCTTCGAACCTCTACGTTCAATGGGCCCCCTCCGCCACGATACTTGAAAACGTGACCACTGCCCACGTGCACGAAATAGAGCATCCTAACTAATTTTCCTAACACCGCCTATCGCTAATGAAGTGCATATTAGACAAAAGGAGGCATGCACATTGTAAATTTAAGAGGTTATTATTTCTAGATCTTTAAGGATAATCTAAAGCAACGATCTCCAACAAAAGATAGCAGCACTATCTACGTACTTATATGTCTAATGTATTCTTATCGTTGCACGAAATTTCCTTGCTGCTCCTAAAAATTCAAGCCTACAGAGTTCAAACTTTCAGGGAAGAAAGTTCATAACCAATTCAAGAACATGATCGATGTCGATTTTTTATTTTCGTTTTTCTTCATTGTTGAAATCGCTTCATTGTTGTTGTGAATATCGAAACCTATAACAATGAAGCTCTTTCAACAATAAACAAGAAAGAAAATTAAAAATCGGCATCGATCTTGAATTGGTTATGAACTTTCTTCCCTGAAAGTTTGAACTCTCTAGGCTTGAATTTGTAGGAGCAGCAATGAAATTTCATGTAACAGTGAAAATACATTAGACATATACGGAGACAGTGCTGCCATGTTTTGTTGGAGATATTTGCTTTAGATTATATTATCCTTAAACGAGGAAGCCATTTTACATATTTAACCAAGTGAAAGGAGTCCGTTGGACTCTTCATTATGTTTTGGTCTTTACTGAACTTCCGTCGTACTCTGCTTTCCCGTTTAAAAGTTAAACATTTCGAGAAGTGGAAGCATGACCGCTTTCTATGCGCTTGTTCATGGGTTCAATTCCCACTGGGGTCCAATGAACGGAGTGGTTCGGAGCCCACTTTAACAAAAAAACTGTAGGTTCCGTTCTTAGAAACTCAACAGCTCGTTGAGGACATTAGTAGCAATTCAATCAATATTGCATTTCTCAACTTCTCACCAGTTTAAAGTAGACGCGCCGCCAGTCACAAACTGTTCGATACATTATTTTACTTTTGTGTTTACACACACGTTTTTAGTGGGTTAAGGAAAATTTTAGATGGATGGCCTCCAACGACTGTTGGCCTGGTTTCAAGCAGGTATGTACTTCTTTTCTTGCCAGTTGCCCTGGCCCTGGCATACAGTGCTTGCCCCGGGTCAGTTGGTAAAAATATAGCCACAATAGGTCCAGGCCCGACAAGAACCCGAGAAGTTCTGGCAATTTATGCCCCGAGCCCGTGCAAATCTTTAATATACAAGTCTAGCGCTCTTATTAAGTTGATTAATGATTGAAAACTTATTCATCAAAACTATTATTATTATTTACATTTTTAAAATATTGAAAAGTGACAAGAGACAAGAAAAAATAATAAGTAAATACTACATTTATCTTGTGTTCAAGTAAATAATTGAATTTATTTATGGATTTTAGGCATCTAAGGCTCAGGTCTGGATAGGGGAGGCGCAGCAATGTGCAAAGGCAGCAGCCATGGTCTTACAGAAGGTACCATCCCGACATTCGCCTGTTGAGACTGAGGAAAACCTCAGTCAGGAAGGTCGGCTGGAGCAGGGTTCGTGCCCACGCTCGACTTACCCAATGCCACTTGCCTGGCAGACACGCTACCCCTAAATTTTTCTTGTGTTGTGGCAATTATGTGTGTTTATGTTAGGATAAGGAATGCAATTATTTTTCATTTTTTTTCCCTTACTTCTTGATTAAATTAAAGATGTTTCACCGATTTTAAAAATAAATTGAAAATTCCTTTTGATCTAACCCGAACCAGGGCTCAAAAGCTTTTGTCATGGCCCGGTAAGGCTGGGCCAGGCCTCAATCTCACCCTTCGTTTCAAGTAAAGGTGTTCAGAATTTCGGAATATTCGCTAATTAAATTTTGGATTCGGGAATTGTAAACTCTGTTTTGTCATTTCCGAGATTTCGAACTGTAGAATGTCATAAAGCCGGAATTTCAGATAGTCGGAATTTCGGAATAGACATTGACGTCGCTTCAAAATATACACAATGTTAAAAGGAGCTGTCCGAAAAATTGACAAAAAGGTGATGGTAAATCCACATGTTCATCGACTAATGAGAGACAAAAATTGTTTTATCACTTCCTTTCGTAAGTGTATTCGGAATTATGAGATGTCAGAATTCGTACAATCGGAATTCCGAAAAACTAGGGAATCGTATACGAGTATCAAATCCTGGAACGGATTTCGGATTCCGAGTACTCTTACTTTCAAGATTATGCCTTAGCCGTCAAAGATGACCTCACACTTTAAAATTACTTGCACTGTTAAAAAATTTTGTCCAGTTACCTAGGGAAAAAGTCAGAAAACGTCTTGAATGGAACATGACTAACAAAAATCAGAAACCCTTCAGTTTCCAAAAATATTCATGCAAAGAATACTTAGAAATACTCTAGTATTATGCAGGTTCACATTGCGACTATTATTGAGACTCAGGTTATAAGCCTGCATAATAGGAGATAAAATTTCTTCTAAGTATTCTTTGTTTGGATATTTTCGGAAATTGAAGGATTTCTGAGTTATGTTTAGTCACGTTCCATTAAATCAGTTTCCTGACTTTTTCCAAGCAAATGGATGAAACATTCTAACAGTATGGATGAAAACAAGTAAATTTTACGAGGGAAGTATAAATGATTTATAACGAAGTAAAACTAAGGGGTTTTGCTCTTTATTCTCAAACGAAACTTGATGTAAAATTATGCTAGAAAGCTAACATATGACACTTCTTATAATGTTAAAAAAATTCGCTGTTAAAGTTGTTCCATCTTCTTTCTAACGTGGTATAGATTCCAGGATAAATACAGGTTTGTTTTCAATAATCGGTAACCGGTTATATTAAAACCGAAAATTATGCTCTTCCTTCAAATCTGGCGTTCCTATATTTAGGTATGCCAGACGTCCCGGTTTAAAAATTAGGAAAATCACTGTAAACTTTAGTCAAGATGACCGGTAGACGGACTCGAACTTGTGTGTTTCATAAGTGTAACAGTTTCAGTTTACAAAGTCAATAATAGATAATCCACATTTGAATAGATACACGTGGAAACTCGCTTAGGAAAACACAAAACTTTGAATCTAAACAAATACATAGGACTTACAGGATAAAAGAATTGTTCGTTTAATCTTATAAAATATTTCGCTGGGGAAAAAAAGCGTTGAATGACAAAAATTCGATTTTGAGATTATATTAGTAGTGTGCTGTTGAAAACTGGTACTTTCATGTCACAAGTTTGCGTATGTAATTGTAGAGTATTTCTTTATGTTCTTAGAAAATTTATGTTTTGAAATGACGTTAAAACAAAGTAAAGAAACATTTGTTTTTGCTCTCCTGAAAAGTTGATAAAATTCAGAGCTGTGTGTTTTTATCGGTGATATGATAGAATGAAAGACAAACTGCAAGCAACGCACTGAAATAGAAGAGATCACTGCACTCAATCAAAAAGTTTCTAAATATCCCTTCCTTATTTATATATGTATTTACCATTAATGGATTGCTTAGGTTCTGTTGATGAATGAACCATTCGTTATATTGAATTTGATTAGTCCCAGAAAAAGGAGATGGAAATATTAAATATTATAGATACTATCCCAGCATTCTCGTGGCATGATTTTTTTAATGTCTCTGTCAGAATAGTCGCCGTAAGCAGGATTAAATCTGGTGTCAGTGATGGTAAAAAAAATCGTTACTTTAAACAATTTAACATCGTAGACAGAGTATGTGGGTTGTTTGTGCATTGACGAACTTTCACATTTATATACAGTTACTTACAATAGCAGAAACTCAACAGTTATTTAATTTTGAAGAAATCTAAAAACATTGGTGCCGTTCGCATTTCTGTTACTAGGCCTTGTGAAATGTTCTTGAGAAATGTTTTCAGTTCCTTCACTTTTTCACATCTGTAGGGAACAAAAGGGTTATTTTCAAATACTATTTTCTTTTTAACCATTAAGGATAATCTAAAGCAATGATCGCCAACAAAAGATGGCATCATTATCTCCGTATATGTCTAATGTATTCTTATCGTTGCACAAAATTTCTTTGCTGCTCCTATAAATTCATGCCTAGAGAGTTCAAACTTTCAGGCAAGGAATTTCATAACCAATTCAAGTGCATAATCCATGCCGATTTTTTTATTTTCGTTTTCCTTCATTGTTGAAATCGCTTCATTATTGCTGTGAATATCGAAACCTATAACAATGAATCTCGTTTAACAATGAACAAAGAAGAAAATTAAAAATCGGTATCGATCATGCTCTTGAATTGGTTATGAACTTCCTTCCCTGAAAGTTTGAATTCTCTAGGCTTGAATTTGTAGGAGCAGCAATGAAATTTCGTGTTAACAGTAAAAATACATTAGACATATACGGAGATAGTGCTGCCATCTTTTGTTGGAGATCGTTACTTTAGATTATCCTTAACAGCACAGATAATATCAATCATACAGGTTTATCTTCTGCCTTTCAGAAGTATCGTAACATCTCGTTTCCTGTGTGAATTAACCTAAGGGCTTGTTGGTTTGTCTATAATCCGACTCAACATTTTTGCGATCTTCATCAGCTTTGACGTTTCCCTTGTGAAGAGAAAATTCTTTCAACTTTCTTCTTCACCGATTACAAGAAGCTTATACACTGCTCGCACCAAGAAGGAGAGATCGGATTAATGAAAACTTTGCAGAATATGTAGAGCATATAAAGATAACTGATTGGCATGACAGCTCCGTGAAGTATCAGAGTCGTCGGGCATGCTATCTAGGAACAGCAGTCGGAGACAGGCCAGAGAGCAACAGTTCAATGCTTGACAGCTGTTAATGTGACGAGAGTGTGTGTATTCGCGGAAGAATTGTGGCTTATTGTGAGTGCGGTTTATCCTCTCGCGACATTGGTGCTCGTATTGGACGGACTGTGTCCACAGTGCAGTGCATATGGACTTGATGGTTCCACGAAGGCAGTACGCAACGACATGCCGGATCTTAAAAACCACGCCATACCACGAGCAGCGAGGACAGACTGCTTGAGCGTATCGTTCTGGTGGATCGAACAGCCACATCCTGAACACTGTCACACGCATTGGCAGATGTTCCATAGCGTCCAGCGTCCCCACAAACAGTTCTACATCGTTTGGCAGAGGGGGCACATTTGCACGGCGCTCATTGCTGCGGTTTCGCTGACTCCACAGCATAGGTATGCGCGACTACAATGGTGTCGCGAACGTCGCACGTAGAGAGCCGAATGGCAGAACATCCTCTTTCCAGACGAATCTCGCTTCCATCTGCAGCATCATGACGGCGCATCCGTATCTGGTGGCACTAGACTGGACGACGCCTGCGTTTTGCATCGCTATGTCTGTTCGGCGCCGGGTATTATGGTGTGGGCACCATTGAATTCCGTGCCCGTTCGTGTCTCCTACGCATTGATGGACATGTGACCAGCCTACGGTGCATTGACAATATATTGCACCCAGCTGTGTTCCCTTTAGTGCATGCTCTGCAAGGGACTACATTCGAGCAGGATAACGCGCGTCCGCATGTGGCACGTGGTGTCCTAGCTTTCCTGGCTGAATACGATGTTCCCCTACTTCCTTGGCCAGTGCGTTTACCAGATCTCTTGCCGAACAACGTCTCTCATGCCACCGACTTCCCCCCAGCTATAGTTGATTAGCTGTGGCATCGTGTCGAAGATACATGGCTTGCCATACCCCAGCATGACATACAAAGGCTCATCGTCTCTAGGCATCGCCGTGATGCAGCCGTTCTGAACACCCAGGGGGGCCCACAGGCTACTGACCTTCAGCAGTTCGTTTCGCTGTCGCCACTTTGTCACACATCACACAGAGCGGTAAGTCTATAATTTTCTACTTTTACCTTACAATGTCTATCTGCAAAATTTGGGACTGCTACCTTTTCTCCTTATTGGTGTTGCATTTTTAATGACGAATAGTGTAGTTACGAGAAACATGCATTGATAATGGTTTTGTTTTAAACTTTATTTTCTTCAGACGCTTTTAGTAATTGTTCATTTCAACCTGTCTTGACCTATAAGAGTACAATCCTTTAGAATTCACAAAATCTTTTTTCGGGATTTGTACACGAAGCCTCTTGAATGGAAAAGCACTTCTTTATGTAATTATTTTGCTAGTTTAAAGTTTATTAGCTAGAATATGAATAACTAATTATTGAGTTATTCAATAAGTACTACCGTTTTTAGCAACTTGGTTTAGTCGCCAATCGCCAAACACTAATAAGAATACTTTTTATTATAATATCTTCTGTGTTTCTTGAATTTCGTACTATTCTAGGGTATTTCGAGTGCACAAACAAGCCGAGATATCGTCTGAGATTCTGCCAGGAATTTGAGATTAGTGAAGTTCGCGGTGTGAAAAGAAAATTTGAAAGTGAAACCCCGACATCCCCGGATATCGAGATTTATTTTCGAGTATTTCTAAAACATTTCTACTTGAGCGATGTAGAAGGCTCTTTCGTTTTCTCGTTGCTTTTGAGGCCATCGCAAATTATAATGGGTTATTCTTTTTTAATCAAAGGCTCTTTGGACAATGGAATCATAGAGAACTGCACGCACAACAGAACTAAACATTCGACCCCAGTAGGTGAACCTTCACTTGCTTACGGATGTTGAACACTTCGTTTAATAATTATTTTAAGATTGCTAGTATCCTAACGAATACGTCCTCAATACTGTTTCCTTCGTAGGAAATTAATTATCAGACAAATCTGTTGGCAATCCAAAGGTAGGACACGGAGTAGACTCTCGTCTCCTTTTGGATCATTTTCGCTAAAATTTTAGCTAATTCACTTCAAATTTGAAGACACGTTTGCAGTTATTCACCACCACATCCATATTGCTGTTCAGCATCTCGGGAAAACTGAATCCTGATCTATTGTAAAACGGGTGATTTCATAGCTCTGGAATGCAGAAGAGAAGCAGAACGGCAAAGCAGAGATGAAACAGATCACCAGGTCTAGTTGGGACACGGCCTGACCTGGTGACCTGATTTCGACTAGGTAACGCGAAGGGCAAAGCAGAATTTTCAATTATGTCCTTGTCTTTGAACAATGTTTATTTCAGGGGTGACCAGAAGAGCAGGTATTATGCCCAGAGCACGACAAATACGACGCAGAAACTTTCCAGTTCATTGTAGTTCCCAGACCGGATCAATCCAGTCATTGGAGTCAAGTTCCGGAACGGCTCACGTATGTTTGGGTCAGCGAAAAAAAAACAGTTTCAGCTCTTCGGCAAAGAGGTATACGGGGTACACAAGCAAGTGACTTCAGCTTACGGGTTGTTGTCTATTGGTTACAGCTGCACGCAGACAGAGGAAGTACACAGATTCGAGAATAGTACCCGGCATCCTGAAAGATTTTCCAGGGTTATCCTAAGTTTAATTAGTCGAATGCTGGATAGTATAGTGACTAAACCTGTCTCCTTCCATGCACAGCAGCAAAATGAAAAAGAAACACGGGTTGTAAGCGTAGATACTACTATACAGTCCAGGAATGTGAAATCTTAAGTTTCAGTAGGTGCCAGTCATTAGAACCAGAGGCGGCGTTAGGTGAGCGCGGGGCCTAGGGCAATAATGACCCCGCTGGGCCAAAGTACAAGTAAAAATCGCCGAAATGTTACATCTAAAGCCGATAAAGCAGTAAGCAACTTCGCCCTAAATGCTTCCTCTAACTTCTTCCTTTCATTCCTAACCCTAAATTTATTACTAAATATTATCTTTTTTAATGAACAACGGTTTCTTATGAAAAAAAAAATATCCGACATAATTTATTTAAAGAAAGTACAATATATTTTAAAAACTGCATTGCTAATTACAAGTGCTTCTTTATTCATTTCCATTTCACATTACATTTCGCATGGAAACTATACAAATTAGTTTATTTGTAAACTTTTTTTTTACAAATCAACTTTCATATCATTGAGTAAGAAAAATATCAACTCGGAACGCGAGGCCTTCCTAAGCACGGGGCCCGGGGCAGTTGCCCCAGTTACCACCCCCAAACGCCGCCTCTGATTAGAACTATGGGTGAAGAGAAACGCCGCTTGCAAAATATATTCGCAATTTACCACTGATCTTATCAGTCCAAAAGAAATCAATTTGAATACGGAAAAACAGGCCAAGTTCCCACTAACTTTTTTAAAAAAATTACACATTTGATGTATATTTCAAGAAATTCCAAATTTGAGAGATTTAAGCAAATTTCTAACTGCTAAACATAATTGAAGAGTATAAGACAAGAGGGGGTCCATGAAATGTGCCTACTCGTAAAACACATTTTCAAGTCTAAAACTCTACCATTTATTTAATATTTTTACAACCGCTATGACTTTGTGATTATTTGTGCTTTTGTATTGAACCTTTCTGAGCTGTTGTATTGAACCTGTCATTGTGTAGTAGCTGAAACGAGTGTTTACACTCAATTTTTAATGCACACACTCCCTTCTTTTCCTGCATTCTTCGATTCTTTAATGAAGATACAAGAAGAGTAAATAATTACGAAGATAGATTGATATTAAACAGAGTTCCTTGTCACTACAGGCAAAGTGATCTGTACATATATAAACATTTTAGATAACTATTGCACATCAATTTTCGGTTGATTGTCAAGTTTCTCTTCCAATCTAAAAAAAAATGCTTTTTAGTCAACAGTGACTACAATGAAAAAAAATGTATAAGACATTTATTTTTGTTTTATAAACAAGGATTTTGAGTAAAAAATAGATGATCACTTGGATGAGATGATTCTCACGTTTAAAATTATCCTCGGAATTGCATTGGGTTATATTTTCGAAGAATAGAAAAACAAATCCAACTAGTGTCAAGATTGCAGAATTTGGTTCAGTATTGGCTATACATGGACGTTCGTGTTCTGCTGCTAACAATCTTTGCACATGTTTTCTAAGATTTCCCTTCGTCTCAGGAGCGCAGTGTTGGTATTGTACCTATACTGCCTTGGCTCTATTTTCCCTTTTATGAAAAGAGTGCTCGCCGAGAGACATAATTATGATGTACTTCGTTCGGTTATTTCTTCTATTCAGGCCATGAAATGTTAATTATATAAATTAAGTAGAAAAACACAGAGAAGAGGCGACGTACTCCGTTCAAGATGTTGTTAACATGACTTTGCAAATGGGACAGAAAGGTGTGTTTCCACTCAAGATGCCTTTGTGTGGCATTGCCTAATTCCTTAAGTTTCCACTCCTTTGAACAATATTTGAAAACTATGCTTAAAAGTAACAGAAAAAGACAGAAGAGAAATTGAGAAGTCAAAAATTGTAAACAAAACTGTCACTTTCACCTTCATCAACCAACTCGTCTCTCCTTTTAAGTGTGTTCAATTGATTACCATGTTTCCTGTACGAATGCTTGAGGTATGAGATACGGTATGGCATTCATATTCTCTTGAGACAATGTGGAAACATTGAAAACAAAAGCAGAACGTTTATGTGGTATTTGTACAAAGTACTACTTCTATTGTTCTTAAGGAAATGTATGTGTACAACATCACGAAATGTACCCTCCATTCCGAAAGAAACCGAACTTTTGAAAACAAATAGTACCACTAGTGCCATCTGTTGCAATATTTTACCGGTAGATGGCGTAGTCCCTCATTGACAACTGGTATAAATGTCATGACATTTGGATGCACGGCAACAAAGTTATTGCGTTTCAACTGTCAGTGTGTTGTGTACATCGGTCGGAAAATGAGTTTCAAACAACGAGCTGCAATTGAGTTTTGTGTTAAACTGGGTAAACCTTTTACTGAAACGCACCAAATGCTACAAAATGCATATGGTGATGAGTGTCTATCCCGTACGCAAGTTTACGAGTGGTTCAGGCGATTCAAATCGGGTAGAGAGACGCTGGATGATGACGAAAGATCAGGCCGTCCCAGAACCGGATTATCGGAAGAAAACATCGAAAAAGTGCGTGAATTCATCAAACATAACAAAAAAGCGTCGGTGAAAGTTATTGAAATGGAATTAGGCATTCCTCAAACAACCGCATACCGCATTTTGACCGAAGTTTTGGGCCTTAAGAAGGTTAATTCGCGGTTTGTACCACACAAACTCACCGAAGACCAAAACGTTGATCGAATTGCGCATTGCAAAGACATTGTTAAAAGTGCTCGGCAGTATCGAAACTTCTTGAAATCGATTGTAACTGGTGACGAGACGTGGTGTTTTGAATATGAGCCCGAAACAAAGCGGCAAAGTGCTGAATGGAGAGCGCCGGATGAAGGACCACCCAAAAAAAGTCGCTTGGTGAAGTCAAAAGTTAAGGTGATGTTGATTTGTTTTTACGATTCAAAAGGAATTATCCACAAAGAATTTGTTCAGCCCGGCCAGACAGTCACTGGAGAGTTTTACTTGGGCGTCATGAAGCGTTTGCTGGCAAGAATTCGTCGTATTCGGCCCGAATATCGAGAAATCGGCAGTTGGACTCTTTTGGACGATAATGCACCATCACATCGTTCGCGACTTGTAACTGAATTTTTGGTCAAAAATCACATTATTCGTTTGCATCATCCGCCCTATTCACCAGATCTCGCTCCGTGCGATTTCTATCTGTTCCCGAAACTGCATTTGGCGATGAAAGGAAAGTGGCACGCATCGATTGAAGCCATTGAGAAGGCGACGACCGCCGTCCTAAAGACCATTCCAATAAAGGACATGGAGAAGTCGTTTGACAACTTGTTGGAGCGTGCAAATATGTGTATCGATGCAGAAGGGGAATATATTGATTAATAAAAATGATTTGTTCCAAAATGTACATTGTTTTTTTGTTTTTTTAAAACGTTCGGTTTCTTTTCGAATGGAGAGTGTATAATTGAAAAAAATACGGTACCTGCTTTAATTTATGGCAGCCTTTCATTGGATCTTCTAATAGAGGATACGTTTAGAGCTATCTCATGCCCAGCGAAAGAGTGAAGCCAAAAAACAACTGAGCACTGACCAAGGCGACACATCTGATTGGTTAGCAGACAACTGCAGAGCTTGCTGCTATCTTTGCTAGCCGAAAACAACGTTTTTGATTGGAGTCAGTGGGTCAACTGGGCGGGACTAAGCAGTGATGTTTGGCTTCATGTTCTTGACGAAATCACATATCTTCTATTAGAACATTCTTGGAGAAACCCAAAGAGAGGACATGCGATTTCGCCAAGAACATGAAGCTAAACATCACAGCTTAGTCCCGCCCAGTTAGCCCACTTACTCCAATGAAAAAAATGTTTTCGGCTAGCAAAGATGACAGCAAACTCTGTAACTCTTTGCTAACCAATCAGGTGCGTTCCCTTGGTCGGTGCTCAGTTGTTTATTGGCTTCATTCTTTCGCTGGACATGAGATAGCTATAAGCAAATTCTCTATTACATTAGAACAACCTTGGAGAAAACCCAGGCCGGCAGCTGCTTTTGAATCCATGACGATTCGAATGTAAAACCAACGTCCGATCAAATGAGGTACAGCACTCGAGATAGTCTGTCAACAAACATTTAAACAAACAAAAAACACAACAAACAAGGGAAAGAAGGTTCGTAGCCAGCGCCAAAAAAAATCTAACTTCAAATGAGGAATTCGAAACGTAATTTGAGAATACGAAGAATCTATAGCCTCCAGGTTGTCATCATTCGCCATATTTCATCTATACGTTACTCAGCAGTATATTTCTTTCTCTTTTTGAATTGAACATAATATCTGTTTTGCACACACTAAATTAGAAGAATGGAATTTTTCACTCTCTCTTCGATGACAAAGTGCTTTCATCGAAAATTATTGAATTTTAATAGCAGAGAGTGATTTCTTTTTAGTAAACACTCTAGCTTTAAATATAAAATGTGATCCTTTTGTATGGGATTGCGATGCTATGCGGGTGTGATTTGTTCTTCAAACTTGAAAGAGCTATTTCTTTTATTTATTTTTTAGAGTGGTTCACAATACATCATGAGTACAAGTTAAGCTTGTTATCTTCCATTTTTTTTACCGCCCAGGTTATGGAAAGAAACGTTTCGTAAGAAACAACAGAAAACCGGACAACTTTTCTTGATGATAACGGTATACCAGAAGACGTCAGGAGTATGATATATACAAGAAATCTTTGAACGTTGTTCTCAAATACCTGATAGGACGAGAAAGATCCTTTCGAAGACGTTCTCTAGCAGTTTCCTGGCTAGTGTAGGCGATAAAGCGTTGAATCGCTAGTGTTAGGTTCAATTCCCGCCGAGATAAAGTTTTTTTGTCTTTTTTATTCATGTGAACATTACGTTTTCTTACTACTTATGAATAAATGCTCCCTTTTGTTTTCGTTTACATTTTTAAAAATGTTTTTGTGTCGTTATGTTGAAAAGGTGAAAATTTCATCTCAATGGATAGAAATTCATCTAGAAAAGATTACATTCCCATCGAAAAGAACTACCAAAGATCACATCCTTTTTCGAGTGGTAGTTTCTTATCTTTTGTCCGATGAAAATCCTGTCTAAAAGAGTGGTTCCCTATTTCCATTCACGTAAAATGAAAAATATTCCACTCAATTCAATTAAAATTCTGCTCTTCCGAAATTAGTGTCTATAGGATCGGTGACAAATGTTTACAAGTAACCGCCCTAAAATTTTCGTCCATACCAGTGAAGAAACAATTTGGTAGCATCTCTAGTAACAAATGTTTGCCAATTGTGAATCATGAAGCAAATACAAATACATGATTAATTACTGTTTATTAATTAGTTAACATCTGTCTGAATTAATGTCTTTCTCTTGCGCTATGTGATTTGATTTCCAAGCTTACGTTTAGCAAGTTTTATTTTCAAAAGTGGCGCTTAACATATGAAACACAGGCAGTACAATATTTGAAACCACAAAGAATCCATAAGCTGAAATGTCACGGAATAAGGATTTGCGATTCAATACTACTAGATTTCAATAAATTGCAATGATGTGTAAACATGCTACGCTACATAGCAATTTTACATTAAGCAAAACCTTGTAGTAAGAGGAAGTTAATTTTTAATCCATTAAACCTAGTTATGAATGAAACATGTTCTGTGTAAAAGAAACTTATTCCGTTATATTTCTGCGTTTGGGCTTATCTAAAGTTTGTAAATTATGCATTCTTATCTTCACATAATATGTTCATCATCACTATTGATCACATAAGCAAGAAAACCACGTAAAGGAATTCGATTAAAGATGACTAAACTGTCAACACTTTCGACCGAATGAAAACAATTTTAATTTGTTATGACTGTTCGTTTGATGCAAAACGATTTCTAGAAACAATCTTTAACTTTACTGCATTATTTCTGATTTTTGGGGGTATTTATAATTTTTTAACAAGTTCACCGAGTTTGAACATCCTGTTTCTCAAAACGCAGTATTTTCTAAGACATTTTTGATTAGTCTTCAATGGAGGATGTCAGTTTACTTTGTGACATACGATCGAAATCGTTCTATATATAGCGACATTTGCAACAAAGCCGTGGTCTGGACTTCATGGTCACCAACTTTGGCTCTGTAAATTCGAGTCATGTTGCCCGGCTATACTGAAGCTCTCCAGGGACCTTCAGTTTCACCATGCGAATTTCGATGTAGTAACTCAATCAAAGTTGTTTTGCATGCTCTTTCATTAGCTCAGAAGACACAATAGAGGGAGACATCATTCCTTAGACATGTAATACTCTTATGCCGTACATACCAGTCTTGCCCATTAATTAACGTTAACAAATAGAGGATTAAATCATCTTTAGAGGTGTGACTAAATCTAACTTGAAACTGAAATATTTGCACTTTATTTATGCTCGGAAAGATAATGAAAATGTTCGTCGTTTATATTACCCCGAACCTTCCATTCACATCAGCTGTCAGATGCTCTGTCGCTGAAGGATATCTCACAATAAATATTTGTCTCCATGATAAATGTAGTGGAACAGTACCCACTATACGTATCCTGTTTGTATGTACGGGTTCTCTGCCTATGTGACGGTCAGTGTACCGTATTTGTTTGCTGCCTGTCCCTTATCTGTTTGTCTGATCGCCGTAGCTCAGTGGTAGAGTTGAACGCTTGAGCTCGCTCAAGCAAGACGTGACTTCGGGTGTTCCGTGTTAGTGGAGTGCGAGATTGATTCTCAGTTTAAGTGAACAGGTTATATACTTGGCATTAACAGTGTGAACACAGTACAATGAAGGAATACTATTAATGTTAATTTACGAGGACTTATTCAGAAGATCAATACTGTGGCGTTCCACGAGGCAGTCGCGGATCAATTAAAATTACAGGAAAGTCAAGTTGAATCTATTGAATTTGACAGTTACAAAAAAGAAGCATACATACGTTGTTCATCTTTGGCAATAGTCGAAACTGCTATTCAATCGTGTCAAGGTGAATTAACCGTAGACGACGGGGGAACACTTCAAGAATTACCAGTGCAAGTGGAGTCAAATGGGACTTATCAAGTCGTAGCATTCATCATTTCTCTTGAAATAGCTGACGAACAGGTTAAAACCATATTTCAACAGTATGGTATAGTGGCAAGTGTCTTCAAGATTTATTATTCCCAATTTTATAGGTTCAAGGTCTATAACGGCAAAAGAATCATCACATTCAGTAAAGTGTTCAAAAAGTTCCCATTTTTTCTGAACATCCTGAGCCTCAATTTACAGATCTTCGCTCATTTTCAGCAAAACATTTGTGATAAGTGTAACGAGATCAATGATGTCAACCATCAGTGTGTACCTCTAAACGTAATAAGCAGACATCAGAAAGTGATCCCACACAAGCTGAATTCCGACCTCAATCCTATTGATACATTGTCATTCAAAACATTCCCCACCCTAACTCCTCCGCGTCAACGAAGCGAAACAGGGGCAGTGGTTAGGCCTAACAAACAAGCAGGGCAACAAGTCAGCACAGCTAGTGAGAAATTAACCCCCGAGGTAGCTACGAATAAAGAAGAAGAAAAAAGAAGACGTAGACATACATTTATCTGCAGCTATTTCACAACAAGATACAAGCCAGAGTGGTCACGGTCAAAGTGTTCAAGACTTACCTAATTTCGTTCAAAACAACACGACAGTGAGAGATTCTTTATTGCTATCAAAAGGCAGTTGCGTGTCTAGTTATCCTTTTTCTGACGAGTATTCAAGTGAGGCAAGTCAACCGGTGCAAATCCAAGCAGAAGTTTCGCTCTCTCAGCATCGCTTAAATTCCAAAAGCTCCAAACGGAAACGTCGAAAAGCGCAATCAAAACTAAAGAAATAAGATTCATCCTTCTCTACCGCAGTGGCGGATCATCAAAAGCGTTCTACCCGGTCAGAATCCTTACAAGCCTTGAAAGAAAGCCTGACGGAAGCTCAAGCTCACAGGGAGGAAGTCGGTACAGGTAATCCATAATTAAAACCCACCGGCATTAGTGCAGTAACTTCCATCTCTTGGACAAAGTGGTAAGTGTTCCTTTTAACTTATATAGATCGCTAAGAGATAGTAATAAACTCCAAGCGTTATGTATATGGTTAGAAGAATGTCGATCCTCTCATAGTGATGATTCTGAAGGTTCTCACCGTTAATCTAGCAAACTCTCAATCAGCTCACAAAATACAAGATTTGCAGCAGCTTTTGAATCATGACGTTTACGTATCCTGCTTTCAGGAGACGGAGATCGAAAGCTTACAGTTAACCAACTATAACGTGTACTCTACACATTTTTTTAAATCTAAGAAATGTGTTGCGATCGCAGTGCGCGGAGATTTGAGCTTAACAGATGTTTACATACATACATCCGGAGAATTATTAACCGGAAGAATACATAACTTCGCAATAATATGTGCTCATCTACCCTCTGATAATTCCCATAGACAGGACAAGAATCTTTTTCGTGATTAAATCACATTGGAACTGCAACGAGTACGACCATTACATACCATATTTTGCTTAGACACAAATGTAACGCGTCGAGCGGAAGAGTCAAGCCATCATGCAAACATTAGCCCTGAACTTATTCGCCTAAGAAAATAATTCTTATTAGCGGACGCATATGAATATTGTAACCCAAATGTTTACGTGCCAACATATATTTATAAAGACGGTAGCTCACGTATCGATCATATTTACTTTCCTCAATCGATTTAGTCAAACCTACTGAGAGCCACTATTCATCCCTTGTCATTCTCTGATCACAACGTCCTTCTAGTGGTGCCGTACTTAACATCGTGCTAAATACTCATCTGAGACGTGATTATGTATGGTATTTAAATACTTCCATTGTAACAGATAAAGATTATGTAGAACATGTTAAAAACATTATTAGTACAGCGCGCTTACAATCGTTCTATCAAACAAAACCTTCCCAGTGGTTGCACAACTAATGTTAAACTTGGTGATTGGGATACTTGCAGTGCCAGACTAGTTGCAAAACTCCTTGTACTATTTTTGCTAGAATGTAAGTTTTCCACACAGTACACTTTAATCAGAAGAGTGAAATCTTTCGCGTTCTCTTCGCTGACAAATTGCATTGAATTTCAATAAAAAAAATATTTCCTTTAACGGAATTATGATACAAAATGTGGTATTTTGAGAAGTAGTCCAGTCACATTAGATCAAAAAACCTCCACCTGGAAATAATTCCCTAAAAGAAGATACTTGGCATATGTGTAGCACCAGTACCCAGTAAGAACATATCAAAACATTAAACTTTATTTTTTATATGGGCCAGTCTAGTAACTTTGGACTTCGGACTGTCACGATTCGCCTTTAGCTGTTAAAATCCACACCCATGCCCATGCCTACCGCCGTAGACCGCTCGGCCACGCGGCCAGCAAGAACATATAAAATATCGGCACCCGTGCATGCTGAGCTACGGCCGACATCTTGGAAAATGGCGGCCGATTTTCACTATTTGATCGCATCTCGGTAACCCTTGGAAACATAAAAGAAATGTTCGAAGGAAAAGTTACAGAACACAATATATATATATATATATATATATATATATATATATATATATATATAAATATATTTGTTAAAATAAAATAATATCTGAGCAAAGCAAATACGTTTTATTTAAAAACTAAAAACAAGTAACAGTTTCACCAACCAACTAACAACTTTACTTCATCAGACACACTAAATCACATAAACAACACAAGTTCAAGTGAGACAGCTATCTGTGGTTTCTGATTGGCTCCCTGACAGCCAATCACGTACCGATTACACAAAGTTAATTTATAATTAACAACAATCACTGGTTCCCTCTCTCCCTATACATTTAAGCATACAATACCAACATAAGCCTTGTCCTATAGAAATTAATTTACAAGTGATATAAGAAAATTAAGTGAAAGGAAAGAGGTACAGAAAGGTGTGAAGTGTGAATCGAGTAGATATTAAATACTGATTAAGAAGATGGAAACAGAACTGATTTGGAATGAAATCAGGGTTAGAGTTATACTCATTAATACTAAAGAAATGGGAAGCACAAGAGAACCGTAAAAGTGTGTCAAATTAAGTTTGTGTGTCCGTTAATTAAGATAGTGACATCTATAGTAAGCATTTTAAAATCGCATCTGTCAGTAAATATCAACTTCTTAATTTGATCATGAGATGACAGCGTATTGAACTTACACGCTCATTCGCTTGAGGCGAGGAAACTAAATATAAATAAATTACAAATTCTTTACGAAATTAGCACTATAATTTAGAAATTAGCATTCTTTACAATATCTTACGAAAGACTCTTCTAAGCTTTCCTGTGCAACCTTTATTATATTAGAGTAATTGTGAATATATTTGAATATACTGCTGTCATTTATTCAGAGCTTACAGCTCTCAAAATGACAGCTACCTGGATCATTGTTGCAGACCTCCTTCTCTTCGTAAAGCTTCGGATGCTTTCAAAGGTGTTCAGGTATGAATGAAGGAGAAGTGAAGGCTGTTTCCTCTTTTCTTTTTGATTTAGGGACGTAAGGAAATATACAATAGCAGAATGTTGAATTTATGCCAGATGTTGATTTATGCAAGACCAGGAATTTATGTTAATTTGTGCAAGACTTGATCAACACTGCTTCCCTCTTTACTCTTTAGCTAAACGGGGAATTGCTCTTGTAACCAATTCGCGTTGCCACATTTCATCCTAAAACCTATAAAAATCTTGTATCAGTAATGGAGAATATTTGCAAGTTTTATGACATTTGTGGAAAATTGCTAAGGGCCTACAGAGTGTTTAAAATGTGATGGTCATGTATCCACGGCCAAATTCATCAGACGGAAATACAAAAAAACATTTCTTTGAAGAAATGTCGAAAATTGCATAGTTTCGAAGCATTGTCATATGACTAAGGCTCGGATTTGTAATTTAAATATATATATATTTTGTTTGATGTTTCATATTTTAGATTTTTGACACCCCCGAACATAATACCAAATTTGATAGAAATTAATAAAAAGTATTTGTGTAATAAGAAATTAAAAACATATTTAAAACTTTTTGACAATAAATAATTATTTTGGGGGTTTTGAACATCATACCAAAATTATACAGCAATTATAAAAACTAAAAAAATGAAATATTTGGCTGTTAAATAAAAAAAATTATTTGATACTTGTTGACAGTAAACAATTTACTTTGGGGTTAAGAAATCAAATATTTCATTATTTAGAAGTCTTTAGAAACAAAAAGCGTTAGCACACAAATTCAGATAGAGAGCAGAGCACCTAGCATAATGATTATCACACTTGTGCTAAGCTGCTTTTAAGGTGCAGTATATTCCAAGTGACACGACACGCCATTTAGTCAATAAAGACTAAAGCTCTTGGAATGACTTACCACTTTATATATGGCGTGTTTATGAACTACACCGACAAATTTCCGGAGGTGATTCCTCACATCAAAACAAAAAGAAAGCTCCTCTAACAAATTTTCCAAATGTCCATGCTGCCGAAAGCGTGGGAAAATAAATTTTAGACCTTTATATTTCTAACATCATGATGCGGGATGGTATCGTCAAAGACTTTGAATCTGCACTTTCCAAAAATGCGTACATCCAAATTCCATGATGGGCATGCAAGGAATTCTGCAAAAGCGGTAGGGGATACCGCAATATTTCTGAAGTAGGGTAGCTCGAAACGAGCATGAATTAAACGATTTCCCGTGTGAGTAAAGAAGACATACGTCATCCCCAGCATCAAATCGGACAGTGATATTCAATCTCTTTGATAAACATTCGATGAAATAATGCAATACTTACTCCTTCTTATTATACAACCACGCATTTTTTAATTTTATTTTTCGGTGTATGGAATCTACTTGAGATATCGACTTGGCACCAACGAATTATTGCTTCCTGGTGGGAAAATGTCCCATTCATGATTATTTTGAACCATCTTTACTTCAGAGAATTTCTGGGAATTCCTTTGGGGAATCCCTTGCACGTTCATTGTGGACTTTTGAAATATGCTTTTTTAAGTAGACAGGGTTAAAGTCTTTGAGGGTACCATGACGCATCAATTCTACCGTTCGTGGTATTAGAGGATGAATCTCTAAAGCTTATTTCCCAGACTTTCGGCAGCCTGTAGTTCCAGAACTATGGATATTTCTAAAATTCGTTTTTTTATGGTTGTTTGGGCCATGGTACCACACAACCATATGTTTTTCATATTTATGATTTTTAATTTTTGAGTTATCCACGTACCGGACCGTACGTCATAATAGTACATCTTGTAAATAATATTTACGCTTTTTGCAAGAATTGAAACGTGCCCTGGATTCATATATCCATCCATTATTATTATTATTTTGGCATCGATCAGTTCAGTATCGCTTTTAGAAACAGATCAATGGTCTGAACTTTTTTTCTTTAAATATTGCAATGATCTGCGTCTTACGACACATGATTCACATTTCAAAACACAAACATTGTAGTAAAGTGAGTACTACACGTAGTAAACAGTCATGTGACGCAATGTAAATAAATAGTGAGTTACATAAGCACCAGCAGGCGACAATTCTTCAAGTAACAGAAGATGGAGCTGATATCGAAGTAGGAGGAGCTTGGAGGACCACACCTCAAGAGAACAACTATAAAACATCGATGCACACTCACCGGGGTGGTCGTCTCCTCTCTTCCTAAGCGGTTCACGACTTGCAACGAAGTCGGAATAACCTCCTACACACACAGTTAGCTCCAAGGTTACTGGTGAATACGAGGAAAAGTTGGGTTGTAAAACACACAGGAAAACAGCTTGCGCGCGTCACGTAGCCATAGATGCACTGCCGCCTGCGCGCTAGAACGAGATGCCTGCTGTGCATGTTTTATGGTTAGCTCGGGCTAGACCCGAAGGTCCCTTGTTCGAGTCCCGTCAGGTGCATGGGTATGGATTTTAATAGCTAAAGGCGAATCGTGACGGGCCGACGTCCAAAGTTACTAGACTGAAACATATAAAAATAAAGTTTAAGTAAACTACTCTGTAAATACCCTCGTAAGGGACAGTCTTTTTATTAACTGATCAATACTTGTAAAGGATAGTTCTTTTTCAATCGATTTGTACATTTTGTAATAAAACAGGTGATGGGCCAAAAGGCAATTCCCCTTGTATCTCGACTCTACCTAAATGCATGATTGACCACATACATAAGGAACATTAGGATATTGAACTTAGCTGAAGCTCGTAACATAGGCCTATGTGTAAATTTGTTTAGATACCGAAGATGAAAACAGCTAAATATTTCTTGATTCAGTCGTGGATCGAGGGCGATCCAACATTTACAAGCGATGCCAAAATTATATTCTGTCAGCCTTGTCAGAATAAGGTGAATAAGACTAACAGGGAACTGATGGTTGTGGAAATTGCCTTTATTTCGGTACAGCAAAGGGATAAGACGCACTTCAAGTAAATTGCTTGTAATTTTACGTTTAATGTTCCAGTAGGGATTGGTAGTTTACAAACCAACAAAGAAATAAAGCATCTAGTACACAACTGTGGAATGGTAAGTATAAACTACAATTTCGAGTATATTATCAATGTGGTCGCCATCTTGAAATCCACCATATTAGATGGTGGTCAATTTTGGCAAGTGGGTCGTGTGACTTGTCAAACAACATGAGAATGTTCCCAGAAAAACATTCCACGTGTGAAAGTTGATCTATCAGTTGTATTTGACCTTCATTTACCCAGCAGCACACTTTGAGTAAAGGTACCGTAACTCAGCTACCGTAACAGGCTGGTCAACATTCTGGGAATATTCTCGTGTTGTTTGACAAGTCACACGACCCACTTGTCATTTGACAAAATTGATCTCTATACAATATGGCGGATTTCAAGATGGCGACTACGTTGATTATGTCCTGCAAAATGTAGCTCATCCCAGCATTTATGTTTTCTTTGCCACGATGCTTCATTTCCGTGTCGGGTTTTGAAATGCAAGGACTGAGAATTTTGAATCACTCTGTATATTGACAAATAATGACGTAGGAATGTTGACTTAGTAAATCACAATCGAGGTTGTATTTGAACAAAGTTTTTAGTGAAGTATTACAGCACAAAAGTTGTTTTAACTTCTTCAAAACACCTCTTGACAACAAACACTTCACCTATCTCTCTACACGGGAACTCTAATTCAGAATGAGAATCCTTTTGCTGAGCAAATAATTTCTACTGACTTGAATGCATAGATATTGTTCAGTCAATGTTAGGCACGACTTGGTGGAAAACGTGAAACAAAAGGAATAAGAGTGCTGGGAATCACAACAATTTGTGGTATACTTGAGAACTCTCCAATCGCCATGACCTTGTGTATTACATAAGATGTGAGTGTATATACTGTTGTATATGTAAGCTATAGCGTTGAAAGAATAGCTGTTTGGGGGGTTAAATATGTGTGTAATAAGCTAATAACTTAAAATTTACGTTGTCATCATGAGATGCTCAACCTAAACCAAGACCTTGGTATTGAAAGCTGTTGATATTAACATGTGCTTCGTGCAACAGCGTCTTTAATAATCTCTCTCTTTCTTTTCTTTCTTTTCTTCCTTTATTCCTTCCTTCCATCGTTTATTTCTTCTCTTCTTTCTTTATTTCTTGCTTCCTTTCTTTCTTTCTGTCAATCTGCCTGTCTATATGGATGTCCTCTTTCTTTTCTTCCTTTCTTCTGTCTTTCTATTATTTCTTTTTGTCTGTCAATCTGGTTTTCTTTTGTCAATCTGACTTTCTGTCTGTATGTTTTTCTTTTCTTTCTTTCTTTCCTGTTTCCTTATTTCTTCACTTTTCTCCTATCTTTCTGTTTCTCTATATGTAAGCAATGCCTATCTGTTTTTTCTTTACGTTCTTTCCGTCTGTCTGTCTTCTCTTTATTTCATTCTTTAATTATTTTCTTTTTGTTGCTTTTTCTATTCTTTCTGTCTATATATGTCTTCCTTTTCTTTATTTCTATCTGTTTAACTAGCTGTATTTCTGCCTGCCTTTATTTTTCTTTCTCCTTCTTTTTTATTTACTTTATTCTTTATAAAGGACAAGTTTTTTCACTATCTTCTGTAAATTTGTTAACTCTTCAACTCAAACACAGTAGACATATCATTTTACTCCTAACCAAGAAAACAACAATATTGAATGATTATTTCAATGATGTACACTCCGATTTGTAGAAAAAAAGGCCTATGAGTAACTTTTCTAGGTCTGAAAACTTGCACAGTTTGGTACTTCTACGTACTGGACCAATATACAATTGAATATTTTAAAAATGAAATATGTGTTCTGTTTCTCACACGTATTGGTCCTACGCTTCTTCATTGTGCAACTTTCCCAAGTGTCCTTTTTCTCTGAATCTTATTGTGCTTTGTTATTCGTTCCTTCATATCCTGTGTTATAGATAATCCGCACAACATAATTATGTGTTATGTCGTTTGCACTGCTTCTTTAATAATGCTTAAATCGTTGACAGCCCTGCCATCTATCATTTTGTCAAGTCTGATTTGAATTGATCCTACCGTTCTAACGTAATGCGTCAGTGAAAAAATTACGGTTTGTTACCATGAAAACCGAAACTAGCTGGGATATTTAATTTGGCTAAAATGTTTAGAGTAATGCTCCCCCTATCATTATACCATGTTTGGTTGGAAATCGGTTCAAACTTTGCTTCATGATCAAACTAATATGGGTTCAATAATAAGAGTTTCATTGTTATTACCATAGAAACAGTGACGATAGGACTGTACATAATATTTTAAGGTTCCATTGCAATCGATGCGAGTTCCGTTTGTTTCATTGTGATACAATAGAAACGCAACTTACTTTTTAAAGGTATTATAAAGGGAACATAAAACGAAATATCTTCTACAAAACGCCCACCTTAAAAGAATCAGGATAATCGCTGCAATCATTATAAAGCTGTGTTCAAAGAAACATTAAAAAAATGTATTGACCTATTTTCCTCTTGTCAGTAATTTTGGTATGAGAAATCGACCTTCGAATAGAACATTAAAATTAACAACAGATGGGAATTCTTTATATTGGATTTCTAGGACAATCATTGTTTCAAGTACGTTATATTAAAAAAAGAGTTTCCCTCAGTTTTACCAGGCGAATGCCTGGGTAGTGCCTTACGTAAGGCGTTGGCCAATACCTTTCCCATCCTCTACCTAACCCATCCCGGACTGAGCCAAAGATGACGAAAGACCATAAAATAAATTCAAATTCAGGTTAAAAAAGAGTATTGGTTTAAAAATATAGTCAAATACACCCCTGTGAGGAATTACATTCGTACATACGTGCAAGAACAATTGGCTAATTCAACGGCGTAACGAGCTTGCTAGCTACCCAGGTATCAATTCGATCGCTCAACTTATTTCTTTTATTTTCATTTTCGTTTGAAGTTGCATTTATTTATGACTTTTTAGCAGTGTCGGATCTAAGGGGGGACAAGCGCCCTGGGCGGCACGTTTAGGGGGCGGCAAACGGCTAAAAATAAAAAATAAAAGCTTCTAAAAAAAAGCAAGTAAAATTCCCTATTACACTGAAATTGACCTAAAGTGTTGAAAATTTCAATACCAGCGCGCTAAGACATTTTTCTATGTTATTCCATACAACCTACCTTCATTTCTAAAATCCAAAACCGCGATTCAAGTCAGATAGGCAGGTCTACTGCCTTACTGGAGTTAGTAATAGCAATGCCATGACAGGCTCCAGAGAATATAACAAAAGTACACTTCGTCATGTGAGACAATGTTGTGACCGTCGTGTCGGTCGGTCGTGTTGTTTGGCTAAAGAACGATGGAAAGGGCGGCGAAAGGGGGGTGGAAAGGGTGGCAAAATTTAACTTTGCCCCCATAGGAAAATATCTAGATCCAGCACTGCTTTTTAGGGCATATTTTAGCTTTGACGGGGATGAGATAGGTAGAGAATGAGGAAGGTATGGGACAATCCTTACTTAAGATGCCATCCCGCAACTCGCCTGGTCAAATTGAGGAAAACCTCAGAGAAGCTGGTCGGCTGCTGGATTCGAACGCACGTACTTACTCAGTTGCTGATCCGAAGTCCACAACGTTATCGGTGGACCACGTGGACCGGATGTTTTGTTTTCGTCTCTTTATATTTCAGTATTGAATTTAAAAGCCACGACCACGCTTTTGCTTACAAAGTTTCACTTTGTGAAGAGATTCTTTATATTGTGCTTTTAGGAAGGAACAATACACGTACCTCATTCTGCTTTCTTTAATTATTCAAAACATAACACAACAGGCAATATGCCTAATTAGAGTGCAGATACAAGAAACAATCATATTACTTCACCTGCAGTTCTTTTAAATTCTTTGTAAGTCATTCAAAATATATCTACATTAATTTTAGGTTCAATTTTGTTGTAGAAAGCACTCATTCTCCAAATTGGGGATTTATATAGAATTTCGGTCCTTTGCTTTTTGCAATAGAATGTCCCATTATTACCCAATCTGGATTACCTTTAGTATACTTTTAAGAATAAGAAGATGAGATTTAAAATATAATGATTACTAAGTATATAACCAATAAGACAGATGGCATTACGGGACAGCGGATAGACTACAAAACGTCAGTGATTATTTCCAGGGCAACCTTACACTTGAAAAGTAACTATTTTATTCTTCTACCTAATTTAAAGTAAAGTAAATGAAATATCACCTTTTATTTTAAAATTAATAACTAAAAGCTGTTTTGGTATGATTTGGCACAAACAAACAAAAGTGTAACAGACTCCATTTTTATATTAAATATAATCAAGGGCCTTGCTAGCCTGGTGATTACTACGTATGATCGCCTTCTGCATATTTTGTTTTCGATTGCTCCCGGTGCAGAAGTGGTTTAGCACGCCGTCAAGGGAATCATAGGTTTGATTCCCGGAAGAAACTGGAAATTCCGTCCTATGTGAATTTCGGCACTATGAATGGCGTTGTAAAATAAGAAAACACTTATCACGAAAAACGGTAGTTCTTCCAGTGACGCTAAAAAACGAGTCTGTTAGCGGCACTCACATATATACAGCTAATTTCGGATTTAGCGAACTATAAGCCCGATTTTGATAAGAAAAATGGGTCGGTAGGGCCTCCCTGGGACCTCCTAGGGCGGTTCGAAAAACAATTCAGAATTACACATTTCTGGTGATAGCACTAACCTTACACAATATAGGTGGCCAAAACATTCGGAATCGCAATATATGCTTCAATACCTTTGAAACGGTGTATCACACGTCAAAATCAGTGAAGGTGTTTAAAAGCTATGACTTTTTAGCCCAATCAGAGAATTTTTACAAATGATAGAAAAGGGCCTCTGTCATTCTAGCGGTCTTTTGCTTTAGCCCCAGATGATTGGTACCAGGGGGGTTTGGGGGTCAGTTACGGGCATCGTAGAAGCAAATTGATGCTTATTTATTTGATAGGAGTTACCGTTTTTGAGATACGGAACCTACCATGGTCCAAAATCGACCTTTCGTATGAGGACTATGTGCCTTTTTCAATATGCAGCCTTACAAAATAAGTGATATCAATACAAGAACCCCTTCAGGGTAAAGGGAAGAGTGACGCAAGAATTCTACTCACAAAAGAAGTAATATACATTTTGCGGGTGACTTTCTTTGTGTCGCTATGGGGGAAAGAAGGATACTAAGTCTCTAAATTTTATTAATTTTATTACAAAGGAAACACTTCCGCCATAGTGACACAAAGGAAGTCACTCGCAAAATGGATATAACTTCTTTTGTGAGTAGAATTCTTGCGTCAGTCTTCCCATTACCCCAATGGGGTCTTGTACTGATAGTTATATACAGGATAATTTCGTTAAACCTATACAGGTTCCTATTTTTTTCAAAGTTATGGAAAAGCTGACTCCAGTAACGTTTTTGTTTTCGGTGATAAAACCATTTCCTATTGATATATCAATGACACTTACCTATTAAGAAACTTTCGGTCGTATAAGATGACCGATTTTAACATTACTACAATTGCGGTAATATATGCCTCCTAGCGCCCCCACCACGTACCCAATTCATATGTATTTGGGTTTCATTTTCTTTTAACAATATAACAAAGAAAAGAATAATTCCCGATTTTTAGATCAGTTACTTCGTTTTCATATCAGTTCATTAATATCTTTAAAGAAATAGATTGATAGCAAACTTGACTTTACCAATACATTTCTGATACAATTATAGCCTTGATTTAAATATTAAATGACTTTATTCCCATTTGAAAAGAAAGTGAGCTAATTTATGATGATTTAATCTTTTTAATGAGCAACGATTTTCATCCAGTGCCCATTGACTTACATTATTTAATTCCATTCCTCTGAAGCGTTTTAAAAATAAAAGGCCTGAGGCGGCACTCAGTCGTGGGATTATGCACATGTATCACGGCCAAACTTCAGCAGCAAGTGTCTAATTTGATCTACGTGTCGTTGAAAACGTTTCGCCCAGACTTTCCGAACGACACGTCAACCTAGCTTCGTAACTCTAGTAGTTCTAGGGTGACCAGCCGTTCCGGATTGCTCGGTACCGTTCCGGTTTGGACCCTGAAAGTCCCGCGTCCCGGGCAGACCTTCCCCGGGACGTCTGAAGCCCCGGTTTTGTTCAAAAATCGGTTAAATAGATTGTAATCATTACTGAAAAATACACATAGCATACGCATGTGTAAGATAAAATTATATATATAAGAAACCTTTTAAAATACATACTTTTCTTAAAGAATTCATACTAAAAAGTAAAATATAATTTTGCTTAAGCGTGAATAAAAAGAAAAGCATTTGGCGCGCCAATTGAAGAATTTATAAAATGACTGTATATGAGACCGCGGCTGATGCTTTTCTTTTTAGTCATGCATAAACAAAATTATTTTTTTACTTTTTAGTACGAATTGTTTAAGAAGAGAATGTCTTTAAAAAGTTTTCTTTATAATTTTTTTTTTCGAGTTATTTTGGTGTTCTTTTGTGACCCAAATCCTAAAGAGTTCTGCAACCAGAGAAACCCAGTATCGTTGCAGGCTAGTATTTATTTTAGGATAAAGAAACTCATATTAAAAAATAAATAATTAAAATATGCTTTTAAAATACATAAGTATAGAAATATATGAAAGTAATAATGGAATATTGTATTGTCACCCGTCTGACGTCGCTGTGCAAAATTTCATCATTCTATGCCATCGGGAAATGAATGAGTTAAATTATCGTTGCAAGATTTGAGGACACCACGAACCATTGTGAACTACGGTAAAGGAAAAAATGTAAAAATAAGATTCTTGTGTGTAATGGATTAATCGTAAAAAATTCAGGAAATGTGTTAAACAGGGTGGCACTTAACTTACTGTTTACATGTGTTCATAATACGTAGTAGATTAGAGATCATAACTGTTATGCAATTAAAGACATATTCTGTTGCATTGTAATATTATATTAAATATTGCACTTTTCTTATACTATCATATATGATAAACGTTGGTTAACTTTAATTTATATGGGCCAGCCCAATAGCTTTTGACTTGGGATCGCCACGATTCGAGCCTGTACACCTAGTTAAATTCATTAAACATCCATGCCCCTGGCGAGATTTGAACCCGCCACCTTCGAGTCGTTGGCCTAACGCCTTAGACCACACAGCTACCCGGCCGGCACAATCATATACGAAAAATGATATACGAAGTTTATATAAATAAGTTAGAGGGCTCGAATATGGCCCACCTTAACTTTGTTGATTTTTTTTACTAAGAGAAACAATTTATTCGTGCGAATTGACTGAACCATCAAGTTCGGAGACTATTTGGACAAATGAAAAAAAAAATAATCTGCTTCGTAGACATGACGTATAAAAATGTAATAAATTGAAAACTAAAATGTTGCCAGTGGGCCATATTGGGAACATGGTGTTCCCAATATAGCCCGCTCTAGAAAACAAAAGCGTATGGCAAAAGTGATGTGTAATCTTTTTGTATTACTCGTATATGCTACATACTGAGAGGTATGCATTATAAGCATACATATGACATTGCAAAACCAAGAATATTGTATTAATACAAAATGTCAAAATTGGTGAAAAGCAAGTGGATATTCAAGAAGAGAAAATGTAAGTAAATAAGAAGACGTGTAACACAAACGAAGAAGTTTAGAACGTCACGTCTCACATGAGGAACAACGAAATGGTTCGTGATCTTTAGCGGTGATTCCAATACACTCTTCATGAACATATTTGCGCTACGACACGCAAAGTTGCATGCCTGTAACCTTGTCTGCCTGACAAAGGTAACAAAACCAAGATTCACAAGATTTAGAGCAAGTCAGTGTCGGTTCTTTAGGACTATTAGAAAAGCAATTGCTGAAATTCTGGTCGTTTTAAACGTGATGACACTTGCTTTAATTTGGTTTTAATCTTCTTATATTCCTTGTATTGGACAGCTTCCATATTACCTGGCATTATCGTCGTTTTAATTACTACACATTATGATTATCAGTGTTCTGTACAAACATTTCAAATAAACAATTCTTTCATTTTAAACAGTTATGACTGAATTTTGCCTAGTATGGCTCATCTTGCTTGCGTGCCACGGTGGGCCATATTGCGCACTATTGACCTCTTTACTTTTTCTGGGGCCTGCTAGTTACACAATGTTATATATTGCGTCACACAAATTTTATGTTCAAGTATGCTCACATACTCCCAGTATCCACGCATTATACTGATTCGGTTTTCAACAATAGATACTGAAACGAAACATTACTTATCTTGCTAAAATAACAGCAACATATTTTCTTGCTCAATATGCTACTTAAACTGGAACTGCTGCCGCTCACGCCACTAGCAAACAAATGAGTCTCGCAACAATGCTTCCTCTTGTCATAAGAATATAATTTACGGTGATATCTAGTAGCACCAACGAAAAGCTGCAGAGATCTAGGGGTGGGCCGTAATGGAAACCCGGGCCATAAATGGTACACTTACCTAACAACAACAGTGTTCCACGATTAGAAAGATTTAACCTACAATACAAAAGTGCTGTAGTAAAGGTTATTTGAAATAACATTTTTGTTTGCAAAATTTGATTTTTTTTTAACTCTAAGGAAAATAAAAAGAAAGATAATTACATGTAAGATTAAAAATATATGTTACTTTTTATATGAATAGAAGGACATCTTGTGTATTTAACATTATTATACAGACATTTCTAATAAGAAAGTACGATTTTAAGTATCAAATGCTATTGTGTATAACTTTTGTTATGTAGGAAGAATATAAGTAATAAAACAAACATTGTAAATACACTAAATAAGAAACCAATACATTTTGAAGGAAGAAATCTGTTGGTTTAGTAAGTTTCATGATATAAATAAAACACGTTAATTCGTTACTTTTCCCTTAGATTTTAAAAATACTTTTCTTAGAAGATACAAAGATACACATGAATAGAGTTTACATTATTTAAGATTACAATCGAATCTGAATGTCTTTTAATGTTGATGTCAGTACGTTTTTATATACTTGCGTTTCCGTAATTAGTAGCACACACACACATATATATATAGGCCCTGCTGGTCTAGTGGTTACTGGGTCTCGGGTTCGATTCCCGGCTTTGCCAAAGAATATTTTTTCAAAGCGAGAGGGTATGGAACGGTGCCCACTCAGCATCGTGATGCAATTGGGGAGCTGCTATGAATAAAAGATAGTGGCGATCACAGTGAGGGCTAAGGTTCTCCTCTCCCAACCCGTCTGGTCAGCGTGGGAGCAGTAGACCAATGTCTTGCCCCCAGGAGAGGCCTCATCCAGTAGTGAATCGAATATAACTATGATTAAAATTATTATTATACATTCAAGTGCAAAAAGTCATGGCATATCTACCTAACGTGCGCCCCCCCTCCCCTCGAGCACGGCGAAGTGCAGCAACTCGACGTGGCAGGGACGCGACATGTCGCTGGTAGTTCACTGGGGGGTTGCGGTGCAGCTATGCAGTCTCAACTACCGTCCACAATTCGGTGCTTGTTGCAGGTGGAGGATCCTGGGCACCAATAGCCAGTTCGATCCATTCTACACATATGATCAAACCTTCGGAACAGTGAATTATTCACCCTACGCATAGGCCTACAATGCATCTAGCACTCCTTTATCTAACTCTCTATACATCATAAATATATTTTCCTGTATTAAGTACCAAGGAGGAGTGTCGGTTTGATAGTTAGCACGCTCATTACGAACGTTTGCGGATTCAAATATGATGGAAATCCATTGCACGCGCTTTAGGGTTTGGAAGTTAGGAAAACTGTAGGTTCCACCCTTAGAATGCGTTAGTAACGTTAGTAATAGTTCAAAGAACAACTAGAATTCCAGATTTACGCTTCCGTACTTGAAAATCCTGAATAAAGCATGCTTGTAAGCGAGCCAAAAAACTTGAATTCGTTAGAAGAAAGCAGCTACACTTTCAAGTCTGTAAATAAGCTTGCTCAACAGTTTGCTCGACTAGATTTCTGCCGAGGAAGCTCGAGTCTGTTGAGCGGTCCTCTAAATGTTGTCCAGCTTGCTCGACAAGCTTGTCCTTGAGCAAGCTTGACGAACTTTTTACTATTACACTCATGAGCTTGCTCGTCGAATAAGCTCGGGCGACCAAACAGTCCAGCAAGCTCGATAGTGAAATAACGCCTTTACCATATCTTGTTCTAATCCAAGTATCCAGTTGAGCACGCTTAACAAAAGGAATAATGCTATGCTGCCACACCAGAGGCTCGCAATTTCTGGTTTATTCATTGGTAATTCTTTTAGAACTATGATTGCGTTCAGTATGTGATAAAAATGGACACAAAGACGTATTTTGTATATCTTCGCGTCTTTAATTGAAGCATTCCCGAGCAAAAACGTGTTTTTTCTTCACTTTACATAGCCATGGAAATAGAGATCTCTGAACCGGGGTAGATAGCAGCAAATACTTCCTCAATGCAATGGCTTCTTGTTCCCTCAATAATATGCAAAAGGATCCTTGCTCTACTACTAACTACAGAGCAATCATAGAAATTTATGTACAAGATCATTAAAATGCACCCTGAAATATCTTGTTTTCAAATTAAATTCATTTGTATTCGTTCTTTGACCAAAGCCAAAAATGACGAGTTCAGAAGCCAACGCATACAAGTGACATTGACGAATAAAAAAGGTTCGAGGTAATCTTTTATATATAACCCGAAGTGTATGTGACATAAAACTGTCATATTTTATAAAAATAAACCTAGGACTTCAATATGTCCATGAACAAAATATGAGAACTTTGTGTCACATATATTTCTGGTTATATATAAGACTCGCTTTGCTTCGTTGGGGCGCTACCCCCAGACACCCGGCAGTGGCTACGCCCTCGAACCTGGGGCATCCCACCACAGATCTCCCTGTACTTGTTATCGTAACGTTAGCTCCAGTGGTTCGGGCTGTGTATTCTTTACATATATAAGTTTGGCAGCCATATTGGATTCAAGATAGGGCATTTTTATCACTTCGCATATTACCCGTAACCAACCGTATCTCCTTCCGTAACCTATCTCTGTATCTCCTCCCATAACCAACCAGGATACCCTTCTCATATCTCTTTATCAAATTCGGTAGTTTGCGGCAAATATTTAAAAGAAAAACAACGAAGATATAAAAGGATCTTCGTTTATCAATATCGCTTCCGGAACAAACCAAAATGCATGAAAAACATTCAAGCACATGGATCAGAGTCGCAATATGTTTGTTCGGTAGAAATTTTGCAATAAACACCGACGATATAAGGAAATTGTAGTTTTCAAGATGGCGGCTGGTGGTAGCGAAAGAGCATAAAAAAACATTCAAGTATATGTATCGTAGTCGAAATATGTTGGTTTGGTAGAAATTGTGCAATAAACACCAACAATATAAGGAAAAGTATATTTTTCCAAGATGGCGGCCGAAAGTATAGAAAATACATTAAAACCATTGAGATACATCATTTTGAGTCTTATATGTTGGTTTGGTTGGAATATACCCATGAACGCAGAAGATATAGGGAAAAGTCTATTTTTTCAAGATGGCGGCCGAAAATAGCTTCAATACATGGAACCGCTTAAATACAATCATCGTGCGGGTAGAAAATACATGATAACCATTGATGCTCGTCGTTCTGAGTCGAAATACGTTTGCCTGGGCGAAATATGTCTTCTGTATGATTCTTAGTCGGATTCAAGATGGCGACTTTTTGATTATTTAATGTTTCTCGCAACCTAATCTTTATAATTTACCTTCACGCCAAATTTCGCTTCAGTATCTCTAGCGGTTATCGTAATCAGACTCTACGGGGCACTGTTTCCCCATGGTACAGATCTGACCCTGGGAGGCTGCGCTCCCATAGGGAAAGTTGCCCCATTTATTGTAACTTACTCTTGGTGATACACCTTTATACCAAATTTCGGTTCTCTAGCTTCAGTGGTTTGGAAAATAGGGTTTGGGCGGCCATTTTGGATTTCCTTGAACTTTTTTAAAAATTCGTTAATGTCACTTATATCCCTTAGCTTCTGGAGTAGACAAATAAGATAGACATATACTCCAATTCAAGTAGTCCTCTAAGCTTTTAGGAGAGAAAGGAGCAAGTGACTCTAACCGTTGGTTGAGATGAAATTTTGCTTCTTGAATAAAATAATCATCAAAATATTACTTTTGCTAACACCCCAATCAGAAAGAAGTTCCGACATCCCTATGCATCGCTTACAGTGTTTTGCAGGAAGAAAACTACCTGTTTGATTTTGGCAACACTGATCCATTTTCACACGCCGCTTAACCTATCTCAGAATCTATTAGATGGAAAATATTTCCATTGTCACTTTCCCTCTGTAATTAAGTTATGCGCTGGGAACGACAATACAATCAGTGTGAGTAAGGTTTCGAATGACTGAGCTAATGATGACAATAGACGCCATTTAATCACTCGAGAGTGAAGTGGACACTTGAAGGCGTGATTACGTAACAGAGGCTGGCCGCTCTCATAGGTGCTCTTTTCTGCTGCAGCAGTCAGCTTTAAATTCCCTTTCGAACATTTCAGAGACTACACCTACCTACATTTATATTTGAAGTCGTCGTCTTAATTAAATCACCTGGTATTAAATGTTAATCAGTGTCGCTGTTTGATATGTGATATATATCAGTGCGTGTTCGTGTAAGAGGAAAAGAACTTTTTAAATTGCGTTCCTGTCAAACAGAAACTCAAATATAGGTAAGTTCTAAAATAGTTCCAAACTTCCTTTTGTGCTTATGTAGGGAACGTTTGTGCGACCGTGGGTGAATACGTGCAATTTTTAAATAGGTGGTTCCGTTTGTCGCCCTGTAACCAAGGTGACCGGAGTTTGATTTCAAGTGGACCCCCAAGTTGTTCGGAACCTTTATAAAGCTGTAGGTTTCGTACTTAGAATGGCATTGAATAGAGTTTATTTATGACCTTTAGGTATCTATGGAATTTGAATTTGAATTTAAGCCTTTAGGCAACTTTTGGCTCAGACTGAATGGATGAGGATGGGAGAATTGGTGGAATGAAAAAGTGGGAGGAAACGGGGAAACCCTAGAACCCCGACAAACACGGGGTGTTTGTCCACTACAAAGCCCACATGGCGTGAGCAGGGATGGCGTCGAGTACCCCACGCACCAGAGATAAACGCTCTGCGACTGAACCATCACGGCCTTTAGGCGTCTATGGTTCAGGCCGGATAGGGAAGGGAAAATAGTGTCGGAAGAAGTCGTCAAGGGTCTAAGTTAAAGCCATTTGTCTTTGTGACTAAGAAAAAAATAACCTGGAAAAACCCTTCTCAGGATCCTCGGACACTGGTATAGAAACCAGGACCTTCCGAATGCGAAACTAACGTTTTACCAACTGAGCTTCGGCCCCTCGGTCTAAGGATGTAATTCCTTTCTGAGGGAAGGTAACCGGCTTGCGGAGGAACATAAAACAAACCAGTCTCCAGGCAGAATAAAATCAGTCGTAAATAAAATAAAATGACTTCCCCAGTAACTCCAAATCTCGTGGCCTAATAGTAAATATAGCTGTCTAAGGGCGAACACAGAATAGAGCGTAGGTTTAAATCATGGTGACGGCATTACGGTAGATTTACCTTGATTTTGGGCCAATAATGATTATGGTGCCTGTAGCCCTGAGGAAGTAGTGAAGAAAGTAGGTGGGAGACAAACAATAACGAAGGAGAGAAAAAGAAGTTGGCTAGGACATGGTTTACGAACAGATTGCATACTGAGGAATACAATTGAAGGTAAAACAGAAAGGAGTTAGTCACACCTAGTGAACGGTAATAATTAAGACAAAAGAGGAAAGCGCAAGATCGGAACTTATGGAGGGAGTTTAACGTGCTTAATAGTCCTGCCACATTCTGCAAATATTCTTTCTTGTGCTAATTAATTGAAATGTTACTTTCTTCTAAATTCGTAAATGCTCCATAGTTATCACTATCTTAAAAAAACTTCTTTCAGTCTTATCATTCAGGATCAATTTCTTTTTTCAATTCTTCTTGCTGGTTTTAACATAATTTCAATCTTCTCTATTTTCAATCCTTTCTCATTGTACATTGTGGGTATCATTTTCAGCGCACTCCCACCATTTTTTAGGGCTTCCCTACCCAAAAGTAGTGATGAGCAAAAGCAAGACCAAGACGAAGATCGTAGCGGTCTTGGTCTTGCATCGGTATCCCTGGTCTTGGTCTTGGTCTTGCTCGCCCAGTCTTGGTCTTGCATGCAAGAGTCTTGCAAGTCTTGCTTTTAAAAAAAAAAATACGTTTCATACGTAAATTTTACACCGGATATAGGGAATAGTAAAAGCTATGCGTATCATTGTCTGCCTTAATGCGTCAATAGTAACGGAAATATGTTTTAATGCATTGTTTATTTTCATGTAAGTGTACAGAATAGAACTACCGAAGTTCAATTTCGCTTTAATTTCAGAAACATCACTAACATTTTATTATTTTACTTTTAGTTTACTTGCCGTTTGAGGCACACAACTATGTTCCGTAAGCTTTGACAGAATGCAATCTCATGGGTTATCGAAAATGATGTCCAAAATAATTTAGACATTGAAGTTCTTACCTTGTAACAATCCATAGAATTGTACTCTCTGTCATCTTCTAGTCACTGTTCCAATTATTTACCATTCTCCGTGCTCCTTGTAAGTTCCAAAGGAAGACCAAATATACACGGATATTGTGTTTAACTAAAACTTACAAGGGAACTATTTTTGCTGTTCAGCGAGTTTTGACTTCGAACCTTATTTGAAGCATATAGATAGCGAAAATGGCAGGCACAGACCCGCACTCTGTCATATATTTGTGTCCCGAATAAGTTGAGTTGTGTACTTTGAGCGACATTTAAGCAGTAAAATCAACCTTGAAGGTGAAACTTTATATTAACTAAATGAGTTATCAGATGCATCTCCGTAGGAACGTTTACGTGTAGAACACAAATTTCATATATATTCGTGAAAATATTCGCAAATTGAATGTTTCTTTATACAAACTCCAGTTTATGATCGAAAATGAACAAAATTCCATAGAAAGTAATGCCGTAAAGGAACAACAATACAACTGTGGGAAAGGGGAAGGTGGGAAGGGGATTATAAATACATAAAAAATAATGGTTTCTAATACCTTTTAGGGGGCCTAAGGCGCTTGCAATCGCTAAACGACTGATCGACTACACGGTTATTTAATGCGGACATTTTAAATAATACAATCTGAATTTTTACTTTCGTGCGTACATTTTTTCATCTCCTCTCCTCTTTGGTGTATAATTCCTGAACAAATTTGCAATACTCTTGCTTCTCCTGCGCTCTCTTCGTTTATGTACATTTTCAATATCCCTTACCATACAAACATTATCATAACTATATTACAAACTAAAATTATAATTAATAAATAGAACAGTAAACATTTTTCAAAATACTTACCAAAATAAATTATCGTCTGTCATGTCACATCTTACATTTGTTTCAAACATCTTATTTAACATACACGCTTACTATTAATTTTTTCAAAGTTAAATATTTTAAATAACTGTGGTAAGTACGAGTAAACGCAACTGATTTGATAATTTTTATAAATATTCGAAATTGAACTTTAAAATGAAACAGATACACAATAATACCAATTATAGTGAATTAACAAGTTCTAAAAATGAAAATAAGCATAATTAATTGTTTTTCAATCTAAACAGACTTCACTTTCTTTTATTTTTTATTAAAAAGTGATTCAATCAATTTGTTCCCCATCATTTCACGTTTTCGTCTTTTATTTAAAGATAAATATAAACAAATATTAAGTCCGTTATTATTATTTAGGTTTTTAAAGTTCAACAAACGAATTCTAATTTTACTTATAATTACAACATATTTATTACAAACGTTATAATTGTAAAATTCCTTTTCTTAAAGAACTAACTTTATGAACGTAACGGAGCCCCCAGGCCTTGCCGAGGTCGTCAAATTGCGAAACCGCTGGGCATCGGAACGATTTTCCTACGTATCTCCATGAGGTGCACTCGCAATTTGTCTATGCTCGCTCAAGCGCTTCGCTTCTTTCTTAAAAACCGTGTAGTCGATCAGTGGTTTAGCAATTGCAAGCACTCTAGGCCCCCAAAAGGTATTAGAAACCATTATTTTTTATGTATTTAAATTCCCTGCCCCTTACCCTTTCCCACAGTTGTATTGTCCCTTTACGGTATTCCTCCCTATGGAATTTCGTTCATTTTCGATCATAAACTGGAGTTTGTATAAAAAACATTCAATTTGCGAATATTTTCATGGTGAAATTTGTGTTCTACACGTAAAAGTACCTACGGAAATGCATCTGATAACTCATTTAGTTAATATAAAGTTTCATCTTTAAGACGGTCTTCTACTTCTGCCAGAGCTAGAAAGTTTACTATTGGTGCCTATGGACGGAAAATTGATACCGAATATCTTCATTTTCTAAGGAACTGGATATCTTTAATAGAAAAGAAAAGTTTTGGAGTATTATAAGAAGTTTATGCACGGGTTGAAATACTTAGAACGTACATTTGTTTCCTAGTTTTTCAGAAATAAATTATTAAAAAAATAAATAAAATTATTATTTTTTTCTACAAATTACAATATGTCTAACTTTGCAACCACTTACCCTAGAAAGACCAACTTTTTTTTGTTTTATTCCTTGTGAACAAACGATTCTAATAATTTTAATTGCAATCATATCTGATACACCAATAAAAAAATAGTATTTTTATATAGCTATTCCAGCCCACCTGTCAAAGGTTTGATGAGAGTAAGCCAGCCGCGCCCCGCCCCTGTCTTCGCTTTTAGTCCGAGGGTAAAAAGGAGGGAGGGGACTACACAAATCCCCTCTTTATTCAGCTTCTACAACAGGAGCCGACGCGAATGGAAACATGCTGTTTTAGAAAACAGCACATACCTGAAAGATTTTATGTAGTGTAGGTGAGATATGAGAATTTTGTAACAGAATAGCAACATCATATTTGAAATGGGGTGATATTTGGAAGAGTTGCAAGGTCTATTGTGTGATTTCCTGAAAAAAAAATCTAATTTAGTTTAAAGTTATATGAAAGCTCTCTTTTTCTGATTTATATATAAAAAATATATCCTAAGATTACTTTTACTCTCACTAACGAACATCTTACTGCCTGTGTTTATCAATATTCATGTGTCTAATATAGGCTGCAGCCGCAACAGATATATGTATAGAGAAGTTCTGCCTTCTTATTCATGGAAAAACTGTGAGTAAAGGAGGCATGTAAACAGAAGTACTATTGCATGTCACAAGGCCTGAAACCCTGGGATAACCTATAACTTGGACCCTAAAACTGGCAGGTCCTTTCCAGTCGCTTTGTATTCTCCATTTGTGTCCCTCCTAAATTTTAGTAACTACAAGTCTGACAGAGATGATTTTTACACCGTTGGATTCGTCATGGTCTGCAATGGTGAGGAAAACTATGAATGTGACTAGAACTGGCATGTCCTTTCGAATCGCTTAGTACGCGTATTATCCATTTGTAACCCTACTAGATCTCACAAGTAAAGTACCCGAAGTGAGGACTCGAGTTGCTCATCAAGTGATACCTTAAATTGAAGCTAGTGACGAGTATAGTACACCTGTGAAATCCTAGCTGCAGAGCTCCAG